>QANT01004765.1:0-44103 GCA_003254885.1 Purshia tridentata | reverse complement strand
AATATATTCTTGTGTAATGGTAATATCAAGTGATATTTTGACATAATATTACAAATTTACTTAAATTATAAAACATACACAATTTCGGGCCTAAATTTTATCATTTGGAATATATTGATATATATAATTAATATATTGATATTAATAATTATATACATATATACATATCATAATTTAAGTAAATTTATAATTTTTAATACTATATCATCATATCTATCGTGAAACTAAAAAATTTCTCAATAAATAGGGTTTTTTACTGGTAAACACCCATAAATTNTAGGGTTTTTTACTGGTAAACACCCATAAATTTGGTTCATGTGGTAGGACTCCCATTAATTTACATTCCCTTATCCCTCATCCCAACCGCAATCACATGCATGATAATTTATTTTTTATATATTAAAGGATGTAATGTAACATATGGACCAGAACTTATGAGATTAGTTTCTTAAGCTTTAAAATTTAGTGAATAAGGGATTAGAAGGAAAAAAGAGAAAAATAAAGGAAATCTTGTAGCTCACATTCACAGTAGGCCTTGCTTTTAATTATAGGTGTTGGGAGCAGGAGGTGGTGGGGCTACAGACTAAATTTATTTTGTGGGTATTCACCATCATAATCATCTGCATGCCCATATCATCTTTAGCCCCAAAAAAAAACTACTTTGTTTTTAGACTCCAAAATACGTACCCTCCCATATATATCCACCAAGATATCAATTGAAATCTCTCAAATTGACTTTGATTTACCTTGATTTTCTGTGTTACCCAAATGAGAATTTCTGTCAATAATTAAAAAATAAATACATCATTAAAGCCGCATTATACGAAAATAACAACAAAGAAAATAGTTAAAAAGATTCTTAGTAGGACTTTTTTTTTTTCTTTTGTATTTATTGATGCTTTCTAAAATATCTCAAAGGTAATATATATTTAAGCCTGACTGATTGCCTAGTTGTCTTCACCTTTAAACTAGATGACAATTTTCATGGCTCTAGTTGTAAAGCATTTATCTCTATTTTGCACAATTGAAAAACTAATTAATCTATAAATTAGTGAATGGTGAAAAATAGTACATACCTGTCTTTTGCCTTTGCCCAAATCTTATATTAATTCACAAAACCCAATGCAAGGGAATTAAAAGCAGCCATGATCCTGTCACAAATAGTGATGGTATCACTTATCACAACCAGGTCCAACTTTCTTTGCTAATAAGCCTTTTTTTTTTTTTTTTTTTTTTTTTTTTNTCTTTTGATTTTTTTATGTGTCATATGAACTGGCAAAGGAGATAAAGAAGGCAAGCTTGAAGGTTTCTGTCCCAATCTTCTACTTCATTCCTTTCTCATAAGATGCAGATTTTAAGGTGAGAGATTGTGTGAGAGAGAAAGAGAATCATATAATCTTCTACTTCTTACCTTCCTTCTCATTATCACCCTCTCTCAAGATCCCATTTACTCAATATAAAGTGGCCAATTAACCAGACAGATTCAATTTCTCCAAACCCCCAGATCTCTCTCTCTCTCTCTCTCTCTCTCTCTCTCTGTGTCAAAAGCAGTGCCTGCTGGTGTTTTGTTTCTTGATCATATCACAATTGCTCTTTACAATGAGAGACAAAGTGTCTTGTTTTGGAGAAAATGCAGTAAATGTGTCTCACCCTTCATGTTCCAGCCAAAAAAACATTGCTTGTATCTCTCCGAGTTCAACTCCTTCAGTCCAAAATGCAGTCACATGCCTCTACAAAATCACTCTCTCTTCCACCAAAAAGCAGTTCATGGTCACAGTCACTTGGTGCAAGAATCACTATGCACAAGGCCTGAGCATCAAAATTGGTGATGACCCCTCAACCTCCTTCAAGCTGAACATGAACTCGCGCCTATTCCGGAAGAAGAAAGGCACCAAGTTCCTCGAATCCGATAATTCGAAGGTGGAAATCATTTGGGATCTCTCCAAAGCCAAGTATGATCCCTTTGGCCCTGAACCTGTTGATGGGTTCTACATCTTGGTCATGATGGATTCAGAAATAGGCCTGGTTCTTGGTGACATGGCTGAAGAAGCTGTGACCAAGAAGTTCAAAACCAGCACTACCCCAATTGCCAAGACCTCTCTCATTTCAAGACAAGAGCATTGTTCAGGCAATGCCCTTTACTCCACCAAAGCCCAATTCAGTGACACAGGGATTGCACATGACATTTTGATCAGATGCAGTGGAGAAAATGATAGCCTAGAGCATCCAGTTTTGTCAGTTAGCATTGATAAGAAGACAGTTATTCGAGTGAAGAGGCTGCAGTGGAATTTCAGAGGGAATCAGACCATTTTTGTTGATGGGTTACTGGTTGATCTGATGTGGGATGTTCATGACTGGTTCTTTGACAACCCTTCTTCAAGGTTTGCAGTGTTCATGTTCAGAACAAGAAGTGGGATGGATAGCAGGCTGTGGTTGGAAGAGAAGTTGGTGCAGAAAGAGCATGACAGAGTTGAATTCTCCTTGTTGATCTATGCCTGTAAGAGCTCATAATTAATGAAACTTAGTCATTGAATTTTGTTTTTAATCAAAATTCTCTTTGATATTTATGCTTTATTGTTATTATTAGTTCTTTTCTTTTAATTTTCATTTCATAGAGGAATAGATACTAATTCATTTTTATCATTTTTAAGAAAATAAATAAGTTAATGTTTCAGAAATTTGAAGTGTAGGTTGATGAATTTGACAGGTTTTGGTCTCTCTCTCTCTCTCTCTCTCTCTCTCTCTGTGAAACAATAATGGTATTGAATCTTAATTTGCAAATTAGGATATCATATTACACAGAACTAGTAAATCAATTATATGATATAGGGATGACTGTATAAGGTTCCAAAAAGTTCAAAAGGCAAAGAAAAAGACACCCAAGAGATATGAGATATCAATGAAGATCTGCACTGAAAGGGCAATTGGGGATTTTGAGAATCACTGATAGTTACTTTTGAGCCTTAAAAGAATCAAATAAACTGTAATTATCCCCTCATAATGATCAGCAATTCAGCACTATTTGAGAAGTATTTTGAATCAGCATGGAAAACAGATGATTGATTGAATAGTATTTGTTTCCTTCATAGGATTATGGAAGATTAATGCTTGCTTTTGATAGTTTGATTGTTTATTTCCAAACAAAATTACAGAAAATTTCTCTTCTAATTTTTTTTATATGAATAAAAAACAGACCTGAATCCTTTGTCTAATACTTTATATTTATATATTATTTTCCCCCATATTGGTGGCACACATTGGGCTTGACTTGTCAGGAGAACTTGCACAGGTCCTTTCAAGAATGCCAACTCATTCACCCTTATTAACAAGTCTAAAAAGGCAAGTACATGGGTGCCTTGCGCATTCTATCCCTTCTCTTGAACATTTTCTTTCGGTGATGCAGACTTAAAATTGAAACCGTTCATATTTTAAGTGATTTAAAATATTAACAGTTTCGATTCTAAACTAGTATTATCAAATAAAATTTTTGAAAAATAATGTGGATGCGCAGTGCACCTTAGTATTTGCCTTTTTTGGCTTGTTAATAAGGGTGAATGAGTTGGCATTCTTAGAACAGAGGACCTGTAAAAGTTCTCCTGACAAGTCAAGCCCAGAGTGTGTCACCATTATGGGGGAAAAAATATATATAAATATAAACAAAAAATTGAACGGTGAACCCAAGAATTGCCCGCCAAAAAATGGATCTATATCAAGGCTTGGCTTGGTATAGGCTATAGCTTGTTATTGTGAAAATTGAGTTAGGCAACAAACTAAACAAATCGAGGAGAGATTTTGGTTTTCCTTTGGGTTTTATATGATTTTCCAACAACAATATCAATTTAATTACTCATTATAGAGATCACAAAATGCCAAACCCAAAAGTCTTTGGGATAATTTGTTCAAGTGGCTGAAAATTGAAAAGGCAAATACCAAAATAGGGTTTAAAACAAACACTATATAGGTCAGTTTTGCCAAGAACAAGTGGACAAAAGATCCCAACTAATAATAAAAATAAGAATGACTAGTCAATTTTGAATTGGATACTTGAACTAAGGCTAGGGCCAAAACTGAAAGTTAAGGCTGGGTGGTGTCCCTTCATCTCAGAGACTCATACCCACTGTTAGTACAAGTCTATGGTCCCATTTGTCCTGAAACCACTGTTTGGTCCACAAGAAGAAGAATCCAATCATTTCATGGCTTCCCATATTACAAATGACCCCTTGCTGGGACAGGTTAGAACACAAGGCCACAGGGCCATGCATTCTCTGTATATTCAACTTAAAAGGACTCAAGTACTATACAATTAATACAATATGAAAAATGCTACAGTTGTGGTGGTGAGGAGAGTGGTTGAGTGGGTGCTGCTATTCATTAATTGTCATGCCATTTTATGCTCTGACGAATTGAGATTGTGCATTCTAGTCCCTCGATCCTCATGATAAAGGTACAATGGTACAGTCCAAGCTATTCTTGGAACATCGATCTCAATTCTCATAAATAAATTTACAGCTGAAGTGAAGGTTAATCTTGGGTCATTAAATAACAAGCATTAACTTTCACTACCAATTTTTGAATATCAGCTTGTACAAATATGGCACTTTTTTCACTTTTTTCATGTGATGTGAATCATGATGAGTGTAAGGGCATCCCACTTTCAAGTAGTTCCTTGAAAATTTTAGTTTGTAACTCAAAAGGTTTATACCCTTGATACATTTAAAATTATACGTATTTACATCCCTAAGTCATGTTTTGACGCTTCTAAAATTATATCCTTGAGTTTCTCAAGTTGTGTCTTGATAACTCTCAAGTCGTTTCTTTGGATAACCAAAGTAGTTACTTGGGAACTTGAGTTCGTAGCTCTAGGCATTCTTTGCCTTTTTTGGCTTGTTAATAAGGGTGAATGAGTTCTTGGCCAAAAAAAAAAATGAGGGTGAATGAGTTGGCATTCTTTTTGGGCCTTAGCTCTTTAGATTGACCCAATCTCTTCAATGGACTTGTAAGTTTGATTTGGGCTTAAAAATAAAAGAATAATAACCGAATTCATCATGGCCCACCAAGAATTTTGAATAATATACAATTGATTAAACTGCATTCAGGCATTTTGTGATAAAACTCCACACATATATCCCTTCCGAGTTCCGAAAGGTGTGGACTCCTGGTATTAGAGCCAACGGTTCAACCATAGTCCATTGCACGTTATCATCCTTTGAGGTGGAGCAGACTCAAAAAAAATTTGATTGGGTTTGAAGTGGAGTTTCAAGAACCAATTGGATGGTCAATCGTGCTTAAAGATGATGAATGGTTAAAATGATTTGAGGTGGCCCCAACATTTTATTACTATTAACATTGTGTTTCTCGTTAATACGTCTCAGTGCTTGTCAATGCAGTCCCAAGGCAAATCCAGACAACTGAGAATGAACAGAAAGATGGTGAGAAGTGAGAAGAACTACTTAAAATATGCCTTTAATTTCTTTCAACAGCAGCTACAAAGAAAAGAAGAGAAAATAAAGGAGTTTGCACTCTTTGAGACCAATAAATTAATGTCTTGATTTCCTGGCATCATGGATTCACAGAAAAAACCATGACTACAACAAGAGAAAGCAAAGAGATCAAGACAATATTTCCCAAAGTGTTAATGGATCCACCCTCCGAAATGACCTTGTTTTCTGCAAAACCCATTGGAAACACCAGATATTACTATATTTCAAATAAATGAAATGATAAATATAATGTATCCATTTTCAGACTTTATGAAATTAATTAGGGACTTACTGCATTGTTTTGGGTGACATATGCACCTCAACCCAGCACTACAATTGCCATTAGGCTTTTCACACTCATTGCAGATGTTGGGTACATGGTCAGGGATGTCAAAAGAAATCCTTGTCCTCAACTCATGAAATCCTTCATAGTTCTCATCTGTTAATTTTCTATAGACCCTGCTGTAACATGAGCAGTTCAGATCTCTTTGATGAAATTCTATGTCAATCTTTGTGAGATCATCAAGTAGTAAACAAGAAGAAGATGAAGAAAGTCCTCCAAGTTCTGGCTCTTGAATATTTGAAGAAGCTCCACATGTATGTAAGCAGGTGAAACTATGAAAAAGTGGTGATGATGGAAGGCTCTTGTTTGAGCAGTTGTAGAGCAAAAGTGAGTTGGACTGTATTTTAGGAGGGACAGTGTGGAGTGAAGAAGAACAAGAAGTGTGGGAGATGGTCAGAGTTTTACATTTGTAGTTGGTGGTAGAGGTTCTATTGCTATAGTATTGCTTCTGAGATTTGCAGATGATCATGTGGTTTAGTGGGGACAAAAATAATGCAGTTGAATTTGGTTTTGAAAAGGGTGTTTGAAATTTGAGTTTGTCACAAATGCTTGTTGAAGCATCTTGAGGAAGTGAATTTGCTAACCAGAAATTGAGTACTAGAAGGAAATGAAGTAAAAGGCAGAGGTTTTTGAATGTCTGCATTTTCTTTCAAATAAACTGCATAATTGGGGCTATTTTGCTTCCCAATAGAATTAAAAGGAAGCAGATCAGATCAGAAGAACATGATAACAAAGAATCTACTTGCAACCTGTTGAAGAAATTTGTTGGCTTTTTGGACTTTTGGCATCTTGACAGGGATATCTATTTCCTTTTGAAATTATTCCTCTTTCCCAGTGCCAAGTGGAATACTACTTTTGTCCACCCTTTTGTACCCACTATTGTACATGTTGGTGATAGTTTATGATTTCTGATGGATCAAAAGAGGCTCTATGTTATGTCACTGTTCAGTGTAATGCTAAAACATGGCTCTTTTTGCTGAATGATGGATCATCAATCACAATTAACTTGGTATATATATCCACTATCCTTCCTTCCAGTAATACTAAATGAACCTCTTCATCATTTTTCCACATTCATTTGTTACCTGACATGTATGGGGAACATACAAAATGGTACACCAGTGAATTTTCAGCTATATTTTTATTTCTGCTTTTTTTTTTATTGTAATTTCTTCATTTTCTTTTCAAAGTTTTGAATTTTTTCAATTGTGGCAGGCAAAATTGTTGACATGGGACCTTTATTCATGGCAAGTAGTTGTTGTTTTTCTTGTACCATCAACAACATAAAGCAACAAAGTCAAAAAGTCTATATGTCGTCTACATATCATCTTTACCCTGAATTGTGCATTGGTGCTGACATATTTAGATTATTGATCGAAGTCACTGAAATGGATGGTAAACCAAACCCCAGAAATTGGGCTACCTATCCATTCATGGACCATCATAAAAGGCAAAATAACCATATAATACATTTCAACACAAATTTGAAATTACATTGAAAATCACTAACTTAATTTTCTCCATAAATAAACAGTCCACTTGATTTTATAAGCGAAATACCAGGACACACACACAAGCAACATACATGATCATATTCCATTTTCATGGGCACATAGTTTAGCAGTATTTTAAGCCATTATTTCTAGATCATGCTGGTGGTGGTGGTGGTGGTGGTGGCTTGACAAGAGTGGATGGGAAATCAAGCAGCACAATCTTTTCTATAACTGCTGAAAATGTAGCAGAAAACTCTGCATGTTTAGGGTGGCCGAGAAACGCAGTGTAATCTTCCTTCTTGTTGAATGTCATTAAGAAGGCATGAGTGAAGCCTTGTGTAAGCATCTCTTGGCTTTCCACATCCTGTCCCCTAAAAATTAAAGAAAAAACACACACCGCAGACGATCGAATATATGTGCATGATCAGTAACATTACAAGGAGATTTGAAGCTAAGATCTTTACCATCACCCTACTTATATATATATATCCCATGTGGCAATTAGTAACATTCTTTTGTCTATTAGTTTTTAGTGATCTTGCTCATATAACAGTTAATTTTCAAATAGGATGCCAAGGACGAGGCTCATAGATCTTTGGACCTCGTTTAATGCTTAGAATCAGATAATATAAATGGCAAAATCATGTATATTCAAGAAATAAAATTTCTAAACATATAAGTTTTTCTTTTTTCCTACCACATTCAATCCTATACACCAAACGAAGCCTAGGGTCTAAAACTGCTTTCTGATTAACTATGTAAATGATGTTATATGGAAATGTTCTCTTAGTTTGACATATTATGTTGTTGACCTATCAATTTGGAATAATAATCAAGCGCACTCTTATTAAAGAGCCGGATCAATTGAACTCTCACTAAAGTGCCGGATCAAGTGAACCCTTAAACCAGATCAAGTGAACTCTTCTTATAAAGTGTCAGATTAACAGCTGACAACATAACATGCTAGATACCCAATAAGAAAACATTACCCTCATGTAACTGGTTTTATACAAAGTAAGCTGTTCAACTCTAGCTTAAACAAGTTGATCAAAATAAGTTTATGACTTATCCAAGTAGTCTATAAAATTTTGACCTGAACATTGTACGCAAAGCAGCAAAGGAAAGGCTTACCATTCAAAGGACTTAACAGTATCAATCTCTGCAACCAACTTCTCCAACCCTCTGAGAATCTCCTCCACCACCACATCTTCCTTGAACTTAACTATCACCAAGTGCTTGAACTCCCCCATATTGGCCTCTTCTACTGCACTAGAACTAGAACCCATGTAGCAAAATGAGTTAGCAAAGCCCACAATTTATAATAGTATCCACATTACACACATATGCATAATGCATTGTTTGCGTGTCAACTAATTCCACAGTCTTATCTGTACACTGTCACAAAACCCATGACCCCATTGGAGGCAATCAATCACAAAAGGGTTGGTGGCCTTCTCTTTCTTGGACAGCATCTCTGTAACACTGTAACTCAGTATTTGGAAAGATACGTGTTCATGGGTTTATAGTCCCACTAGTCAGTAACCTCGGCCCTCCATCGCACGGTCTAAATTGTCCAGTCCTATTGTCTCTTAGCCTTGCTTTTTGCACACTTGCACATTTTTGGGTCCTTCAATTTATGCACATTTTTGTATCTGATAAATTTTAAATCCTAAACATACTTAATTACCGATGGGAATGTACATCTGTGTTAATTTGACTAATGAAATTTGAATTTAGTACTCATTAAATACAGAAACATAGTTTAAATACTCATTTGGGAGAATCAGAATTTGATCATCAAATTAGGACACAGGTGATCAAGGTTCAAAAATTGGGTCTTTAATCCATAAATATTCATTGCATTTTCCTTTTATTGATGAAGTCCAGAATGCAATTGATGTTGTTTCTGGACTTTTCTCCATGTCATAGCTGCCCATGTGCTCCAGGGTATATTATTGGACTCAAATGATGGATTACTCATCTTTAAGGAATCTTAACTAGGGCCAGGTTCAGTAAGGTGATATCATGGAAAGTAGATATGTGCCAGTCCAAAGTTTAATTAATTGTTAAAAGTATAATTTTTAGGAAAATGAGAAAGACGGTATTATCCCAAGTCTTGGGCATACTTTGGCACATAATTGTTAGGAAGCTTTATTACAAGTTAGCTAGAACATTTTTCATTGAATGGTTAGCCTAATGAATTTATTTAGCTACTTAATTGACATATAATTCAAATAATTAAGAGGATATGCATGAGAGTCTGAGGTGAGTGGGTGAAGATAGATGTTTGGCTTCATCTCATAAATCCTGAACGCATGAGCATTTGGGTCGTGAGGAATTGGTCCGAACTCGAAAACTATATAATAATGTATGATGTTCATTTTATATCAAAACGATTTTATACAACAATACATAATGTCTATCTTATATATATGCATGATCAAACATGCTAATGTAATAAAGAAAAAGAAAATGTAAAAGGAAAATATTAATGTACTCTTTCTTCACCAGCTAGTTTGAAGGAAGTGACATCATTCTTTATCATGTAAGGTACATGCTGGTTGGACCTGATTTTTATCACTTCATCGATGTCACTTTCAAAAACAGAAGTCCCACACTAAATTTACAGGAGAAACTCACAAACATCTGCATCCCTATTTTCACCTTATCTGCCTTATTGCCTTGCCGTAAAAAATGGGTAAACCCACCGGCCCCAATTTTTTACACCAAATATTTTTTTTTTACAGTATAATTTTTTTATACAAGTGTTATATAATCATAATCACGTGACAAAAACTGAAGTGTGATTGAAAACTTTGTAAACAATAAGCTTAAAGGGAGTGAAGGAGAATGTGTTAGCAATAAGAACTAGTAAAGGTTCAATCATTTTAAATATAACAAGAAAAAGTAATCAACCGGCTAAATAAAATATGTACAACAAAAAAACATGTTGGAAAAGATAAATTAATTTTAATAAACTAATTCTTTGTCTACTGATATTTTCTCAATTTCGTTAGAAGTTGTCTCAAATTTTAATAAACTAATTATTTGTCTATCAGATTCAGATCACTAAATCAAATAATTTATTTTCTTTTTTTTAAGGAAAAGTTTATTGGCATATAGTGAGTAGTGACCCAAGATCCAAAGTGGAAATTAATTAAGGCACCCCTCGTGCGTGGAATAAGTGTTATACAGTTTGGTTGTCTATATCATCATGAAAATGAGGTGCCATACCACAAGTACTATGCTCCTTTTGGACAGAGGGAAAGCAGGTCAATTTCCAGACTGTCTGCACCACCGACACTGACGTCATTACCATAAGCTCCGATAACCTACACTACTACTACTACTACAAATCTACAACTACAAACTACAAACTTATTAGGATTTCCTCCAATCCAACCACTTTTCGGTTTCAATAATATTTTGCATTTGCCAAATTTGATTATTTGAATGCAAAACAATTGCTATAAATTTTTTTTTTGGCCAGGAACAATCGCTATAATTTGATAATTAATCATATGTGTTTTTTTTTGTTTGAATATGTGATTAATTTAATTTTAATGAAAGTGTATGGATATATAATATTAGGGATGAGAATTTCCACCAAATCGAACCGATCAATTTGGTTGACATATATCAGTTTAGAAGATTAATCAGTATTTGGCTGGTATTTGATATCGACCGACACTTGTCGGAGTCGAAGGTGGTTGTCATTCGTGGAGTCGATATATCGACCGAACCAACCAATACTCCCTCATCACTCTTTGTGTCTTTCGAATCTTCCTCTGCATTCTAAATCTCAATCTCTCTCTCTCTCAAATCCCTCACCAACATCCTCTCAATCTCTCAATCCATTACCATTTACCAGCCACTACTCACCAGTCACCACCATACTCTCGATCTGCATCTCCTCCCCTTCCCACTAATCTCGCCGAATCTCACAAAGTTTCATGCCCAAACGCCGTTGCAGCTCACCATCAAGTCTTTGTCTCTCACCTAGTTCTTTGCCATCGGCAGCCAAGATTTTTCCCTCTGTTTTATATTGGTAAGCTCACTTAAAACCGATACCAACAAGGGGTAATCGGACAACTGAACGTCCAAATACTGATACTTGTCGACATTGACATCGGTATGGAAAATGGCATTCAAATGGGGTGTTGGTCGGAAGTCAGTTGTGAGGTTTTGGTTCGGTCACTAAACTGATTCCACCCCTAGATATATTTAGGGAAAACAAAAAATTATGTGAATGTACATTAAGGGTTGAAGGCCTTATTTTGATGGTTTGCTTCAAACACTCAAAATCTCAAAATTAAGCACTAATCTAAATGAAATTAAATATGTATCAAAAACAACACAAGTTTTCATGATGTTGTATAAGAAATTGCAAATATATGAGCTTAGTTCTGATTATGAAAAGGTAATAGGTATATGCACTTTTCCCAATTCACCAACTATGTACTTTATGATAAATGTGAGATATTGGAGTGAATTAAATGAGGAGTTTAATTGATTTTGGTGGTATCTATCACAAACATTGCATGACTAAAGGGATCAGCAATGTAAACTATCTCAGCCACCCCCATCAAGTCCCCAATCAAGTCACTATCACCGACAACCTTCAGTCTCTCTATCAGCCACTCTCTTAGCCTCACTGCTCCCCCAATGACAAACTCCGATCATACTCATTGTACCATGGATCCGATTTGGACTTTCACCCAACCTCTGATATGTATGGGGAAAAACATAATCTTTAGAAGAATCGTCATCTTTGACAAAACATTGGTTGGGACAACTAAAAGGATTGTTGTGTGGACAGGCCTCTTGACCACATGGGCAGAAAATGAAACATGTATAATAGAGTGTTTAGATACGGTATCAATGGTGGATATATTAAACATTTAGTTAATATTTAAATTGTTTGTTTAAGTATCTTTCTTAATTAGGTTTTTTTTAGATGAAGAAATCGCTTTGCTTATGGTGTGCATATTCTATTAACTTGTATATTTATTGGGTTCTATTCCCGATGAAGAAGCCTCAATATCATGTTAAAACTTAAATCCGAACTTAAAATGACATAAACTGAGAATTTCGATTAATCGAACTTATTGGGTAAAACTTAAAACCCAATTAGGTTTGGATACATTTTCCAAAACCAGAGATCTAGTCACTCTTAACAAGGTAGCTCATGCAATATGTTTTAACCCATGTGGGGTTTTTTTTAGACTGATGTATTGCCTATTTGACTTGTCTTATGACCTTACTTGAATAATATCAGTCTCTTATTCACAAAAAAAAAAAAGCGCACACATAGTAATCCATATATGAACACAAAAACACAAGCATTGTAGACTTGTAATTTTACTTTACACACAAAGCAAATTAAATCATTTATTTAAATAAACCATCAAACAACATGTTATTTGGAGTTTAATTATCATTAATTTGAAATGTTCTAGTTATACATCTTTTATATGTTCGACACTCATCATCTCATTTCTTAAGCCTTGAGCCTCTTTTTTGCACATGATGAAAGCTCCATCTTCAATACTTATGGAGAGCTCTATGGATGGGTGGGTGAAGTGAAGATAGAGATTTGGATTCATCAAATCCTTATGTAATTAGGAAAAAAAATGTAAAAGGGAAAAGTAATGTACTTTAATTTCTTCACTAGCTATACTTTGATGTGAAGTGACATTATTCCTCATCTAAGGTACATGCATGCTGGTTTGTACATGATCTTTTATCACTTCATCAATTTCACTTTCACAAACAATATATAGAGAAGTCCAACAGTAAATTGACAGGGGAGAAACTCAGAAAAATTTGCATCCCTATTTTCAACTTATCTGCCCTATTGCTTTGCCGTAAAAAATGGGTAAAGCAACCGGCCCTTTACATGACATGTTCATGATATACACAGTTTTTTTTTACGGAATATTTTTATTTTTCAAGTGTTTTATAAATTATATAATCATAATCACATTGAACATAATATAAGCTAAATGCGAGTGAGCCAATCAGAGGAAGTTTCTCTTATGCGAAAGCTTCCATGCAGAAGTTGTGTGAAAGTCCATAAAAAAAAAAAATATAGCCAAACAACTGTACTTTCCTAGCATGTGAATTTGATGATACATAATATAAGCTAAATGCGAGTGAGCCAATCAGGGGAAGTTTCTCTTTAAAAAAAATATAGCCGACCAGCATGTGAATTTGATGAGCTTTCACGTGAGAGCTTTGCATAAGTGAAGCTCCCAAGCTTAAGATATTTTTTTTTTTTTTGAGGAAACCTTTACTTGCACTCCCTTCTTGCACTTCAGCACCTTTTCAAAGAGTAGTGCAGACAGTGTTTTGGAATAGCATGTAATGTTTTGTTGAAAGAAAAAATTTTTCTATTACAAATATATACATTTTATATGTTTATATTTTTTATTATGTGATGAACAAATATATATATATATATATTGTTTATTATATATGAAAAAATATATATATATGTACCCGTTAAATAAAGTTTTAGTTGTCCTGTTAAATATCCAAATCGGAAATAAAGGCACCCCCTCATTCGTGGAATAAGTCACAGTTTCTAAGTCTATGCATCATGAAAATCAGCTGCATTGCATTTTTGGGTTTGCACCACCACCAACACCAACACAGTCATCTTTTTTAATTTTTTTTTGGGTAGAGTGAATGTAAATTATATATATATATTGTTTATTATATATGAAAAAATATATATATATATATATATATATATGTACCCGTTACATAAAGTTTTACTTGTCCTGTTAAATATCCAAATCGGAAATAAAGGCACCCCCCTCATTCGTGGAATAAGTCACAGTTTCTAAGTCTATGCATCATGAAAATCAGCTGCCTTGCATTTTTGGGTTTGCACCACCACCAACACCAACACAGTCATCTTTTTTAATTTTTTTAATTTTTTTTTGGGTAGAGTGAATGTAAAAGGCCGAACATCACAAAACTAGCCAAGAACAAACCTAGGCTTGGAGACGAGCCCAAACAGTCTTCTTCTTAACAGCTACATAAAGGGGAGAGGGTCCAGAACATGACTAACCACGACTAAGAGCATGACCCAAAAAGCGAGCCCATCAAGCACACCATTCTACTCTCAAAAGACATGCCTCACACACTGGCTGCTCTGCCACTCCCTACCCATCTGATGTTGAGGGTCAAAGGATATTTGAAAATTAGGTACAAAAACCTGGTTACACCTCCACTTCCACATGAACCAAAGTTTTGTAGCAAATAAACAAGACCATGGCAGACCATTATGCACACACACCCCAGAGACTAGCAGATATAGAATTAGAGAACTCCGCATTATGATTCAGGCCGACCCAAATTCTACATCTTCTGAAAAGGTGATCCATAGAATTCTAAAACAACAATTTCCAGCCAACCCCTTCTCAATCTAGCCTTATTAGTTAAGATCCTTCCATGATCAAGACACCAAAGAAAGTCTTCACATATATCTCCTAATTAAGCTTACGACTTTTCTTTGGTCTGTTGCTCAGACCAATCACTCCCAATCAACATGGACTGGTAAAATATATCTTATTTTTTGACAGGAAATTAATGGAGATATGAAGCCTTCACTAAATTGTAATATTTCATAAAACAGATTCTTTACAAACCAACTAATAAAATACTGTCAACTTCACATATTTTTCAGTTTATTGACACTTACCAGTCACCCGACATCACAACAATGGCCTGGACTGGCATCATATATACTATATAACTTTTTTTTTTTCCTTGGTACACTATGGAAAATTTTATCTCACAGGACCCCACGTAAGAAAGACAAAGCCAATGAAACCAAAGCAGTCAGTTCAAAGAAACATGAGAGGTGCAAGTACTGAAAGTCGGATCAGTTGGTGTCCATACCAGAGCCCTTTGCTGTAAATGTGTCAAGCTCTGTTCCATGCTGACTTGCACCATCTCAGCCAGCATCTTCTTTGCTTTAGCAGACTGATCATCACCATCAATCCGTGAGATAATGTTGCATACAATATTCTCCAGTGTGTCTGCTTGAAGCTCAGATCTTGGGTATGGGGATTCCCTCAGTAAGCGCAGAAGTGTGTGTGCTTTAGACTGAGACTTGGGTGTTCCTTGAACAGTGAGCTCAAGAAGTCCAGGGATTACCCCTTCCTTAAGAATCGCTTCTCTATATCTGCATCGGTCACTTTGACACATTGTTAGTAGAGCACCAACAGCATGCTCCCGACTTTGGAGAGATCCATTTTCGAGCACCTCAATGACTGCAAGGACTCCACCTTCTTCATATGTTAAGGCAGTTCTGCCCTCATCAAAGCCCACCAGAGATTCTATCAGAGCACAGCATTTTTGGGCGGTCTTTGAAGACTTCTTGCAGGCTTTTAACAAAGTAACTATACAAGGGATTGGTTTTGTTTCAAGAATGATGCTAAGGTTATCTGGGTATGTTGAGAGATTGGAAAGAGCCATTACAGAATCAACTTGGGCTTGTGGGCTTCCGTGTCTAAGGATTTCCACCAGAAGAGGAATGGCACCAGAAGCACCTATAACTGGCTTGTTCGCAGTAGAAGCAGATAGAGTAAGTAGAGATGCAGTTGCATACTCCTGCAGGTTCCAACTTTGTGAATGAAGGAAATTAATTATTGGTTCTAAGGCACCAGCTTCCACAATCTTAATTTTATTCCTGTCAAATCAAATTAAAAAAAGAAAAAAATCAGAAAAATTAACGGAAAGAACTATTTTACAACATGCTGATCTTATTTCTGCATAACCATCAAATAACATAGCAACTAAAGTTAGTCTTAAGCAAAGCTAAAGATCAGTACAAATATAAACCTCACTTGGTCCTCACAAAGTTCCAACAAACCGAATTGGTTGCACACAAGGGTTATCTACTTGGTTATGTTAGTGTTGCAATAGTCTCACAAAGTCCCCAAAATTTTCAAGTACCAACAAGCGCATAATACACACTAAGGCACTTGAACACAAACAGTAGACTTCTCCCAAACTTCAAAATAGATTATGGTAAAAATTAGTATGGTATCTAGAAAGTAAAAGTTAATGGTAGTTTAAGATAAAGCAAGGGACAGGGATATCTAGAAGACTAGAACCAAAAAGTGTAAACAATAGAATGGCATAGGTCCAATGAGAAAAAAAAAAAAAGGTTTAACATGATTTACCAAAACAGAAAAAAAAAATAAATAAATAAAAAAGACTTAAACGTCATAGCCAGAGAAAAATAATACTCAAACAGCTTGAAATATTGGTTGATTTTATAACATAATTTCATCCCAATTACTAACATATTTGTCCTGTTTCTCATACTGCTTACATCCCATTTAGTTTTTCCTATTTTTCTTTAATCATATTTTGAAAACAAAACAAAGAAAATTATTTATTCGTATGGAAACCACGAGGAAATAAAGTATTACAAAGATCCTGGTATATTTGAAGGAGAACCACCTCCCCTGAGAAAGCCAAATAGTTAGTTGAACCCATTGATGCCAAAGCATAACTACTACTAATATGTGGATTAAAGAAAACGGAAAGTAACAAATACACATGCAAAAAGGGAAAAAGAGAAGGGCAGGCAACAAATGCAATGCTTCAGTAATATATATATTTTCTTTCTCACGGACCTCACCAAACAGAAACCTTTTATTATAATATGAGAATGTGAGAGACAAGCTTAAAATAAAAGGAGAAAAGATAAGAGTAAGAAGCAAAGGAAAAGAGCAACCAACCACCCCTCAAATCCTATTGAACCATAAAGCATCCAATTCCTTTCTAAGGAAGTCTATCATAAAGCAAGCTCATTTTTTTTTCTTTTTCTTTTTTCTGTTCTCATAATCTAAAAGAATTATCGTTAATCACGTGGTGGATTTCATTTCAGAGGCAAGTATCAACATTTTTCCGGTCATAGAAGACCCAATAATTCAATTCCCAACAATTTTTGCTTTTACCACCTAGCAAATATTATCTGTATATATAATGCATACATTCCTTATCTCAAAATTTTCTATGCAATCATTATATCATTTTTCTTTTCTTTTTTGTTACTCTATAATTATAAATCTAATAAAAATCAATCATAAGTACCAAACCCATTTCAACTATTTGATACCAAACCAACCAATTTCATGTTTCCTTTTTCTTTCTTTTTTGAGCTAACCTAATCCTTTTTTCTTTTTCTTTTTTGGATACAAAACACTTACTATGAGATATGAGAAAATTTATTAAAAGGGGACACAACACATGACACATGTGTCCATGAAGGCAAAATCTGAACCACAACTTTAGCAAATTGTTTCCCCCCACAATTTTCTCAGCAACCAATCACATAAAAGGAAAAGTAGAGTGAAAAAAGGAAAAGAAAAAGAGTATACCAAGAGCTATTATTGATATAATATCTTCTTCCCAAAATTGAGGAATCCGAGGAAGAATTAAGTATCCAAAAAACCAAATTATAAAACTATAAAATAAAAATAAAAGTTGGGTTGGGGACACGTACGTCTCATCCTTGACGGCGAGGTTGAGGAGAGCAAGCAGGGCAGACTCGTGAGACTCGGGCGAGTCGGGGACTCGGAGCATGGATACGAGTGGACCCACGGAGTCGGAGAGATGGCGCCGACACCTCTGCGAGGTCTTGGTGAGGCGTCGGATTTCGTGGGCACCCTGGAGCTTGAGATCCAGGTCGTCCGATTGGATGAGTTGCAGAGCCCGATGGACGGCTGAGGATGGTGATGATGATGATGAGAAGGTGGTGGGTGAAGGTGAGTCCAAAGCAGTAATACTCTGACCGTCAGCTGATGATGAGCTATCATCCATTGAATTTAGAAGAGTTGGGGTAGTTTTGAATTTCGATGTGGTGCTCCAAAGACAGAGAAACAGAGAACAAATATCTGAGTGTGAAGCTGAGAGGCTGAGATATACAGAGAGAGATAAATTTAGAGAGAGAGGGAGGTAGGACTGGTTGGCGTTAAGCAACAGCAACTTGTCCTTTGGGGATTTGTCTTCTACACAACTTACTTTTAACAGTTATTACAGTTATAAGGCCGTAAAAGTAGACCACAACCCCAAAAGCCTGATATTTAGGCCCAAAAAATCCAACCTAAAATTGGGCCGGCCCATTTTGCATTTCTACTTATAACCTACTAAGCTACTACAAGGGCAAACTCCGAGCTTAGGTTACATATTACTCATAACAACGATATAAATCTAATTTTAATGTCTTATTAAAAAGTTTTATTTTAATGAAAGTTGATGCATGAATAATATATACTAGTTTCTTGATACGCACTCGCGGACATGGCATATGTTGATTGACTTTTTTAAATCTGCACTATGATTAATCAAATTGAATTAGATTGTTTACCTATCTAATTAATATCACGATGATGGTTTCAATATTTATTAAAAACAATGTATTCCTTTTTATTGAAATATAAAACGTACAGTTGATAACATGTATGGTAACAGAATTTGCTTTTTCACTTATTTCAAAGGGAAATATGTTTCTATTCTTTCTCGTGAACCAAATGGGGGATGAGGATTCGAAATTTTGGATCTTCATTTGGTCTCAGAGTAGTTAGTTTTTACTTGGTCACTCAGCCTGTAGTGTATATTGGTTGGCTGTCTTGTGGTATTTGCTTGTGATTTTATGTCCTCAAAACCACATACTTCATATATATATATATGATTTCTGCATTTTTTGGATGGCTTAGAGTGCTTACAAAGTTACCATGGTCAAAAAACAGTTTTCCCATTTACTTAATCAATACAGTTACTTGAAGATGCATAATAATGTCCTGGTTTGAAGGATAACTTCCATCAAAACCCCAATGACGTACTAAATAGTAAATAACTTCAATCTATAATTAGTTTTAAGGATAAAGGAATATAGCATATGACTATATGATAATGATACTTCCATTTGCTCTATGTGCTATCAATGATCTCCAGCATCAGCGCCCTGGTTTGTTCAACTGAAAGCATTTCACGATTGAATCCCTGAAAAATCATTGAAATTTGACCGTTATTAAGTACAAGTTACAACCACATGAGAGATCGATCGAGCTTTTCTACAAAGTACATTCATGTAACTTGGAATTCCATTTGAATTATATATCAGTCACCACAGATAGATGTACTTGGTTTTAAGTTTCTTAGTAATATATGACATTTTGTTACATAGAAATATTATAGAATCATAGATTTACTATATTGCTTTTAAATGGTTGGTAGTTGCTGTTACTTACCATTACACAGGATGAGACAAGCATTGCTCCATTGAGGGTAGTGACGGTGGTATCAGTGAGTTCAAAGCCAAAGGCAGTCATGGCCTCAATCAGTTTAGTGAAGCCACCTCTTTTCTTCTCAAAAATGGCCTTCACCCAAAGTCTGTTCCCATCAATCTGACTCACATTAACCTCTACCTGCAAACATCAGCAACAACATCAAACATATAAGAGTAGAAGGATCTAATTCCCATATATGTTTCAAAGAGATTAAATGTGCAGAATCAAAACCTGAATCCCAAATTTCTTCATCTCTTCTGCAGCATCAATTTGTTCCTTAATCGGCTCAGCTGGTGCCTCTTCTGATAATGCTTCCATGTCGAAAAGCTCGTCCTGGAGGATGTTTACAGTCTTTTGCAGCTTCTGGATATAATTGATGGCATCCTCAATAATGGTTGCTTTGTTCATCTGAGACAAGGCAAAGAAACCAAAATTATAATGTAATGAGCATATATATATATATATATGAATCTTTATGAGACAGACATATTAAATTTAATGACTTTGAAGATCGACTTGCATTTGTAATATCTGGGACTAAGGCGCGTAGAGTGAGGAGTCTGTCACTAAGCTTCTGCCTTCTCCTCCTCTCTGCGTGGAGGTTCTTCGATTTGAAAACTTCATCGCCGTCATTGTTGGTGTGACTCCTTCGACCCCTCTTGCCCACTCTGCTGCTTTCTTCAGTAGTTAAGCAAAATTCATCCAAGGAGCAGCCTAGAAACTCCATATTCTGGAGTGAATTCTGGTCACAATTCCATATTATATATATAGCTGCTCCTCACAAGAACTCACAAGGGCTTCATTACTTGTGTGCTATGATTTTCACACAAGTGAGAGAGAGAGAGAGAGAGACAAGGCCATGGCGGTTGGTCAGTCTTGTTGACTGAAATAGTACACAAACCGTATGAGGACTGTCAGAGCAGGCAATATTCTCTTCCTGGAAGGTACAAAATTGTTAAAACCCCCAAGCCAAATACTCGTAACCAAAAGATGATGGGCCTCTTTCTACTTTCTTCGGCTAAGCTTCACCAGTCCAATTTGTTTAAGCCCAACGAGTTTGATTTTGGTTTTGATAGAACTTAAAATTTTTCAAAATGAATATTTTAGTAGTATCCCCTGAACTATATAGTTCATATTCTACTTTGCATCCGAAAAAAATAATTTGGCTTTCACGCTTTCTGTGGTTTAAAAAATTTCTAATGTGCTCCCTACCGCAATTTTGTCAAAATTCTATTAATTTTTAGCGAATTTGGCATGCTATATGTTTTCTTGATATTAAGTGTTGCATAATTTTGAAATTTTTATTTTATTCTTGCTATGTATTTCACATTTTATTAATTCTTCAGGATCGCAATGAACTACCGTAATCTTGAGAGTTGGTTTTACAAAAATATTTATTTTTACTTCTCATGTTTCTACTATTTATTATTTATCTTTGATCTAATCTGTACTAAACCAAAAATTTTAACTCATCTTAGGGAGCTTGGGAGTTTAATGCCTGATTTAGTGGCATTAGGCTCTTGGGATCTTCGAGGCGGGTGCCTCAATCTGTTGAATACCTAAGATTCGGGGTGACATATATTTTATTAAAGAAGTTTGTCAAACTCCATAAGACTCAATATGGAACTCTATCAAACTCAGTATAGAACTCTACCAAATCTATGGATTTTATAGTAGTTAATGTAAGAATTATATTATGGGCAATCCTAGTTTATTAGAAAACAACAAAAACTCATCATGCCTTTGGACAAAGGAATTGAGCTCACCGTGGTCTATCCGCATCAATCCTAATTGACAGCTACGTTGATTGAGTTTTAAGGATTGAGGGACTTATAGAAGCTTTCAAGTTTCACCTAGATATGAACTCAGACTCTGATGTTAAGGGAGCAATCTTTGAGCTTGGCACTAAGTTCATTATGGATAGGACTTGTCAAGCCATCCCTTATGAATAGAACTAATCCATGCTCTCATGCTACTACGTACAGAATACTGAGCCCATAGAATCAGTTGCACCGTATATTGTTGTAGAAAGAGTGGAAGGTTAGTTTGAGTATCCACCATGTCTTCTTCACCTAATGATTAAGTTAAGGTTGATGATCGATGCAGAGGTGGTCTTGTGTTCTTATATATCCATGTATGCCTGAAGTATATGTATCTAGTTTATGATATAAGTGGTTTACATTTGGTATCAAAGCCAGGTTACGATCCTTAAATATTTTATCAATATGCCCATAGTCAAAAGTCTATAAAATATGCAAAAATCTACCACTTAAACAAACTCTATAAAGGTCTGTATAAATCCAAATTGAATATATACCCACTAAATGTGAATTGATGTTTCTCATCTCTTTTCCAACCTAAATTTGAAAAACTCAACTTGGCTAGTAGCACCTTGAAAAAAGCTACGTATAATCCCACTTAATTACTTAGTGTAAAAATCCCGAGTTATTTTTTTACAAATTAAAGAATCCCAAGTATCCTTATTTGTAGCATTGTACAGTAAGATTATTCTAAGGCCAATCAAATGTAAAAATGGTGCATGAATTAAAATACAATAATCTGTATATATAACAATGTATCGATATCTTTTGTGTACTATATATATATATATATATATATCTTTGATTGGAGAGACAGTGCTGATAAAGCAAATTGTCATTAGCTTGCGCTATTGTTTAAACAACAACTTAAGGTTGAGATTGCTTACGATTAGACTTAATTTTGGTTTGTATACTA
The DNA here is from genome assembly GCA_003254885.1 of Purshia tridentata. NCBI lineage: Eukaryota > Viridiplantae > Streptophyta > Magnoliopsida > Rosales > Rosaceae > Purshia > Purshia tridentata. The sequence continues at coordinate 21,734 of QANT01004765.1, read as the reverse complement.
ATCTCTTGTATCTTATGTTATTTTATTAATTTTTATGGATTGAGGTTCGTGTGTCTTTATTTGGCCACATGTTTATTCTCTACCGCTAGAGTCAGCAACTTCAGTACGGACGATGGCGACCAGAGACAGAGACCGACAACCATCAACAAACACCTTCATACTACCAACCATGGCTCATTGAATTCTACACAATAACTTCATAACTCATGCATTCTCACTCTTGTCCATGTCATCTCTTCTCTGATGTTTCTGTATCTCCAATTAATTAAGTTCTGGTTTTGCAAGTTGAACAAGGTGTACATACATTCATGCACTACTGTAAATAATTAAGCGACATTTTAAGGCATGTCGTCCTCACCAGACATGGTTATATCAACAAAAAACAAAAAATCAATACAAAGATATTATATGAACAAAGCACACCAGCTAGCTGTGTATTTTTGTGCTTTGTGGCAAGCACCGAATAAGCTGTGAAAGGGAAGCTTGTTGAAAAGGATCATTGGATTATTAATTTCTTTTGTTCTTACAAATACTATAAAAGTTTCTTTTAACAAAATGTAAGTGTGATGAGAATATGATTGGTGCATGCATGTCAATTAGAGTTTACATGAAATTGTTGAGGGTGAATCTTAGTTTATTTGGAATTTACTTTCTTAGTAAGTTAAAATTATGTCCTAATAAGGCCAAATAGAATTCTAGCCCCAATAGGGCTTGTACAATTATACAAACATTAAGTTAGAACCCTGGGTTTTTTCAATGTGTAATTGTTGGCTATGGACCAGATCAGAAAGGTTATCACCTTTATTACCCTTCCACAAGATATATATATATATATATATATATGGATGTGACATTTCGAGAAGACGTTATGTATTATAGATATTCTCCACTTTAGAGGGAGGATTCTAATATGGAAGTGTTGAATCCAGAACAAGAAACGGTGCTAAGCATTTTGAGAAAATTTTGAGGTATCACAAACAAGCAAGAAAACGGCCCAGGGATTGACTGGTCGGAGGAGACCCACCTAATGGTCGCTCATGACCAGAGATGAGAAGGGAGTGGGGAAGTTGGCCGATTGGTGGTCGGTCAACAATAGTTTTTTTTTTTCAGATTTCTCAAGCCAAAACGCTAATTTTGAGGTATCACAAACAAGCAAGAAAACGGCTCAGGGATTGACTGGTCGCAGGAGACCCACCTAATGGTCGCTCGTGACCAGAGATGAGAAGGGAGTGGGGAAGTTGGCCAATTGGTGGTCGGTGAAGGTCAACAATAGGTTTTTTTTTTTTTTTTCAGATTTCTCAAGCCAAAACGCAGCTCCGAGGAAACCTAACACAAGTAAAATTCTCTCTACCACTCCACTTGCACAATTGTCTTTAAATGATCAACATAAGGTTTGCCAAAACCATGAAGTTTTATGGGTATCAGTAAGGTAACTTCGGATCACACAATGTTTTTAAAAAGACTAAAATGGAAAGGTGACTGTGTTGATCATCTGTATGATATGATTGTAACAAGAGATGACTAGGAGGAAGTAACCAAGCTAAGAAAATATCTTGCATCACAATTCGAGATGAAAGAATTGAGAAATCTCAAGTATTTATTAGGTATTGAAGTGGTCAGGTCGAAACATGGAATACTCTTGCCCTAGAGAAAATATAGAATACTCTTGTCAGAAAATATTAAAACATGGAATACTCTTGTAACACAGGTTGAATGATTCTCCGGGCCAAGTTATAATAAAAAAAGATACTAGAGATTAGTACGAAAATTAATCTACTAAGCACATACAAGACCTAATATTGCATATGCAGTAAATATGGTAATCTAGTTCATGCATAATCATGGGAAAGCACACATGGATGCAGTTGAAAAGATTTTGGTGTATCTAAACAAGGCACCAAGTAAAGGTGTTCTATTTGCAAACAATGGGCATCTCAATATGGAAGAGTATACAGATGCAAATTAGGTTGAAACCAAGGTCAAACCGAAGGTCTACATCATGATACTATACCTTTGTTGGAGGTAAGTTGGTCACTTGGAGAAGCAAGAATCAAGAAGTTGTTGCAAGATTAAGTGTAGAAGTTGGGGTTAAGGCCTTCAAGGCCTATGGATCTTTACTGTGATAATAAGTCTGCAATACAAATTGCATATAATAAAGTTCAGCATGATCGAACCAAACATATGGAAGTGGATTGACACTTCACAAAGAAGAAATTCGATAATAAGATCATTCGATTTCCATTTGTTAAATCTGAGGACCAATTAGCAGACATTTTGACCAATGCAATATTAAGACAAGTGTTGATCTATGACTCACTTAACAAGTTGGGCATATATATTGTGTGATATCTCTGCTCCAATTTGAGAGGGAATGTTGACGATGAGTCCTAGTTTATTTGGAATTTACTTTCTTAGTAAGTTAAAGTTATGCCCTAATTAGGCCTGATACTAGCCCCAATAATATGGTTTGTATTTATTCTTCTATAAATACCTCATATTGAGCGATGAATGAATAATAGAAAAAGTAATTAACCTCAGCTCTAGTTCTGGACAAAAATTAAGACTGTAGTATTGTATTATTGTGGATATAGTTGGTAATTAGAGAATATTACTCTCATGTTACACGTGGCAGCTCTTATACAGAGTAAGATATGCATCTTTTATACAATTTGATCGATCAAAGTTTATGATTGATCCAAGTACTCTAAAGAATTGTGACCTGAACAGTTATGCAAATAAAAGGCTTACCAGTCAGAGGTCATATATGTTGCAACTTTGATTCATGTGTTTTGTTTGGATTGCTTTGTAAATATTTGTGATTGATGAAATCCAGAATGCAATTGATGGTGACCTTTCATTGGCGGACTTGTCTCTATTTCCTCGCCATGTGCTCCAGGGTACGTATATTATTGGACCCAAATGCATGGATGATATGTGCCATACTCATCTTTAGGAATCTTAATTAATTGAGTAGGAATCTAGGACCACAATCAGTAAAGATAATGTGAAGTTTCGTATGTACCAGTCCAAAGTTTAATTAATTAATTCTATGGAAAATGAAAAGGATATTATTATTATCATCCCTAATCATCTGGGATTGCTGCAATTAAGTGGAAAAGATACCCACGATATCTAGGAGGGTTGAAGCCTGGAAGGGAAATAAATGTCCCAAAGACCTAGGTGACTTTATTCAGATTTATTCTAGTGTTTTGTATAGGGGTGCACAAATATACCGAAAATCCGCTTACCGATCCAATTCGATCCGCAATTTGTGGATATTGTACCGATATAATCCGATCCGCAATTTGTGGATCGGATATGTATATCAATATTGAAAACCACGGATATATCCAATCCGATCCGCAAATTATATATATTAAATTTTTATATAATTTATATATGTTTGTATATATTTAATTTCTATTATACAGTAAATCAAAGCCCCTATTATAGTTTATAATATCATATAGTTCATAAACTATCTATGTTACTATATAATTTAACAATAAAATCTATTATAAAAATTATACATATATATAGTATATAGTTTAGGACTACTAGAAAGTAAGAATTTGTTATATTTGAGGCTTGTCTTAATTTCTGAATTTTATATTGTGTAACTATTGAATTAATTTAAGGGATAATTTTTATATTATGTACTTGCTAAATAATTTTTATGTTATTATTTGGATATTATCCGTCATCTGATCCGATCCGATCCGATTTTGTGGATATCCGAACTTGTGGATATCCGAACTTGTGGATATCCGAATTTGTAGATCGGATATGGATAATAATTTGTGGATCGGATAACCGATCCGTGTGCACCTCTAGTTTTGTATATGTTTAAAATAGTCAGGTATAGCCCTGGCCAAAAAAAAAAAAGGGTATAGTAAGTACTGTACGTTAGTGTGACCGTCACATAATGCTTCAATCACTGTTAGGGTACGTTTTCTCAAAATGCTGTCAATTATTACTTATACTTACTCGTACGCAGGGAATCTATTACTTGTTTTAGAATTGTCGGGCTGGTTGGTTTGGAATTTACGATAGGGATGATTTCAATATTACTCACAAAAGAATGTTTTTCTTATTCTCTCAAGCATTCATGGCTGCATGTAATTAAGACAAAACGCCGTTTTAAAACTTGTGTTTACTTTCAATCCCGTATGAAGTAAAAGGGTTGTCTCTGATAATTGAATATAGTTAAAGTATATTGAAATGGTAATGCATGTTAGAGGTTCTAAATTTATGTATTAAATTTGGATTCTAAATTACTTGGCATGTATCACATAAAATTTACCTACCTTATTTTTAGAATTTATTTCTTTCTTTCTTAATAATTTAAAACTAATAATTGCGCATATATATATATATATATATAGTACATTGATTTGTAATCTCTAGCCTTACCTATTATATGAAATATCCAATCACTATTCCAACCAAAGTGTAGTCATCGATCGGTTCCATCACATCAAAGGTACGAGGAAAAAAACACAAGATGATCAAATGGTATTTCAATAGTGTTCGCGCATACATCAATCATATCCATCATATCACACGATGTACTATCCATGACATCGATCCCTCTCATGTTTATTACATTTATGTATATAGTTAAAGATTGGATAAAACTGTAGAGGATTTACAAGAAAGGTATATATGGTGGTAATTATCAACAACTGTTGATGCTAAAATTCTCGTTTGGCCTAATTTTAACAAACAATAATGAATCAATCAGCTAAAACCTTCCACTTGATCGTCGCGCCTCCTTCCAAGTTTCTCCTCTTCTAATTGTTGAAATTTCCCCCAGAGGTGTACCTGCAATGACACTCCGATGCTAAAATGAGTAGAAATTCAATATGCTTTTCAATGTTCTCTTTTTTCTTAGTTTTCAATCTCTCCTCCACTTTTGCATGGAGGCACGTTCCTTTTTTCGAAAAAATAATTTTTCCGTTATTTCCTATCTTCGCGCCCTTTCTTCCCGTTATACCTCTTTAATGTATTTGATCGTTGGTACCTTTATTTTGGTTCGTGGGTCATTAAAACTTGGATAAAAACGGGCTGTTCATTTATAATACAAAATGTTACCATTTTCATTTTTGGGCCTTGATCTATTTTGGTCTTTTGGGCTTCGTCTCTTAATTTGGCTTTTCTTTGGGCTGAGCCTGGTTACGTTTCGACCTTAGGCTCGAGTCCAGATACTTCCGTCGCCCACAAACCAATAAATTCTTGTGTTTGCAAACTAAGTGAATCTATTTTTATAGTATTTCTTTTGTTTATTTGGATGGAAGAGGCTACATCCTCACAGATCAAGGATGGTAGTTCTCTTGGCCAAGTGATTCTCGATCATTGCCCATTCAAAAGAAATTTAGCTATCAATTTGTGGGTAAATGGTACTTTTGGCCTCTTTACTTTTACAAAATTTCTATTTTTAGTTCTATTTTTTTAATTTTGATTATTTTAATTATGTACCTTCAATATGATAATAATTAAGCCTAAATCGTCAACTTTATTTAAATTGTTGACGAAACTCTGAAGTGGCGTAGACATTTCAAACCTTTCAATTATAACCAAAAAGTGGAGCTCCTCTAATATAGTGACGTGTATGATTTTAAAATGTCCAAAATAACCATGCTATGTCAGATTTTCCGTTAAATGGGTTGAGGATTTGGAGCCAATTACTTTTATACCGGAAGTACAAGAATTGAATTGCCAAAATTAAAAGAACATGACTAAGGTGAATATTTTATGAAAGTAAGGGGACTAGAAATATCATTTGGTATTCTTTTTTGGAGGGGGTAAAAATATGTAATTGTACAAAAGTACTTCAAATGATGTGAATCACTGAATTACAAACACCAATGTTATTTAGATTGAAAGATATATTACTATCTAGTGACACATTTATCTTGCTTTTGTGTACTTGCATTTCCTATTTGACAGTGATTTTTTTCTCCTCTTAATATTACTCTTAATTTCCGTAAGATGTGGGTCCAAACAAAGGAAAAAAGTTTTAATAAGATAATTCTTCGTGGTGCCTTTTTTTATGGTTGGGTAGCCTTATATTTATAGGTTACTCGAGCTAGCTCGAAGTTGTGAAGTGGGTTGCACCCCATAACAAAGCTATACAACCCTGAAGAAATAAGAAGATAGCATGAGATCGACAGTGCAATATTGAAAACCACGAAGAAGGAGACTGCCACCATGGTCCTCTCAGAATAGGTAATCAATATTATCAACTATAGTTATTGATTTAATATAATACTTTTCCTATATTAGCAAGAACTTTCAAGTTCAATTCCGGCCTTCCCTCAATTAAAAAGTTTATATATATAATGTATCTCTCTTTAGAGAGATCTAAAGCGAAAGAGAGTTGGCATAAACAAGTTTTACGTAGTTTTTGTACTTCATGAGTAGAAAGATGTTACACGTTTTTTGCTTTATATATGCAGGCTTAAACCAGATGCAGAAAAATGTGTAGGATGAGGTGGTTGGACTATTTGAAGCCAAATATCAAGGGACACGGATCTCATGCTATCGGCTTCAAATAGTTCAATCACCTTACTCGGATCTCCTAGATAATAAGGTTTCACAAATTTCTTAAAAGCAAGAAAATATATATAAATTTTAATTAATTTTTCTAATTGACGACGCAAAAAAATTATTTATAATTATTTATACTACGTAACAATGTTGTATATTGCTGCTTAACGCCGTTCGTGGCAGAACAGCTCCCGACAAGTTTTTCTCCGTCTGTATATATTTTCCTCGATTGAATGATTGATGAGCTGGTGCAGCTGTACGTGCACTGTTAACTTGTACTTTTTTTTTTTCTTATCAGTGTTTTGTTAATGTTGTACTGGTTTGATAGACTGCATCAATCACAATGATGACCAAAATGATGAAGCTAGTTGTGTACATCGTCATGCAGTTGGTTAAAAAAAAGCTGATTATCTGAAAAAAGAAAAAAAGAAAAATACTAAAGGCCAAAAGGAAAATACATGTTGTTCTTTGGTCACGTCCCTTTACAAAGTACTTGGTTTGTTATGTTGAGGCTGCTGCTCCTGCTGCTATGTATTATAAGAAGAGATATGGGAGTGAATTAAATAGAGAGGTAAATCAATTTTGGTTTTTTTTTTTTTTTGTTGTTGGGAAGCAAAGACAAATGTCCATACTAAAGTTAATATTCTCCAATAATCATTAATATTGATGGTGGAGCAAAGACAATATTGAATCCAAAATTTTTTAAACAAATGCTCTACTACATCAACCTTATGGAATACAAAGCCTACGCAGCCACCCCAGTAGTAGCAGCACTGTCTCCAGATTTAACGCGACAGAAGAGATTCAAAACATCAGTATGGTTACGGATGTAGCCCGGGCATTCTGAAAGAAAATTTTGTGCTTCAGTATGCCGTCCAGCCTTGAAATAGGCCTTAAATACACGGAGAAACACAGCTTTAGATGCACATCTCTTTGAAGTCATCACCATCAGAAAAGCTTTAGCATCATCACCAGTTCCAGACTTCGATACATACTTGATAAACGGATTAACATAAGGTGGAAATCCTTGATTTTTCATCAGACCTAGAATATTCAGAGCATCTATAAATCCATCCTGAACCAATAACATACTAACCAACAATTTGTATGTAGTATGCCATGGTTTCAGCTGCCTTTCACTGACCAAATCTTTAAGGAACTTGTATGCATCTATTGCCCTGTTCTTTCTGCAATATGCATTTACAATCAAATCAAAAGCATAACCAGCAGAGGCAACCCCTTCTTTTTCAACCATTTTTTGGAAACAATCAGAAGCCTTATCAAGATCACCAGCTACACAGTGTCCCTCAATTAAGGAGGTCCACGTCTTGTTACCAGGATTACACCCAGATGCTTCCATATTATTCATAAATTCGCTTGCTTCATCATTTTCACCAGCACTACTAAGCCGGAAAGCAATTTTACTCTGTAAATTACCACTGGCTACAAGTCCACCTTCCTTCATTGCTTTGAACACCTTATTGCACTCTCCATATCTACCTACACTGTTCAGAGACTTGAGGACTGCATTGAGCATTGAATTGGCCAACACATTCCCACTCTCTCTAAAGATCCTCACAACCCTACTAAATAGACCCATATCCAGCTGCTTGCCAACTGCTATATTCCTCAACAGATAGGTACAACAATGCACCGAAGGTTTATTTGTACCAGACATTGCAAACTCATACAAGTCCACAGCATCCTTAGTCAGTTTCCTCTTACAAAATCGCCCCAAAACCTTGACATATGTCTCCAATTCCAGTTCATACCCGTTGCTCCTCATTTCATCAACAACTTTCCAAAACCTATCAATACAATCTTTCCTTCCCAACACCCTTGCCATAGCATTATAAGTCTTTTGATCATGCTTCAACAACCCACTCTCCTCCATCCACCGAAAAAATATCAGGCCTTTTTTTGGATCTGTAGCAAGATTTTCCAGCACTGTCTTAACCATATCACTCGAAAATGCAACATCCAATTCCCGTAATTGCCTCTCAACTTCATCACTCCACACCTCACTTTTAACAATCTTACACACCCTTGAACAAAGCTTATCTGAGGAATTATCAGTAGACCCTGGTTCACACGCTTGTCTCAATTTCTCAGCATGACCATCCAACCCATCCTTCTCAAATTTTTCTAACACTCTATCGTGCACCCATTTCGATACACCGTACCCTTTATTCTTCATAACATCAACCAAATCCCAAAATTCCTCCACAAACCCGTTAACACCTAAAATACCCAGCATCGAATTATACGACTTGGAGCTCAATCTCTCACCTTCACATGACACAACCCAATCGAAAAACCTCCTCGCACCATCAGGGTTCGATTCCAGGCCCTTCAAAATCCTCAAAACCAAGTCATGGCTAATCACAACATTGTTCGACTCCAAGTCTTTCCTAATATCATCCACGCCTCTGGGACTAGAGAAAATATCAGATACAACTCCGTGATCGGGGTCTTCAAGCTCAAGCGCCGATTCAGATGATAGATTGTGTGAAATGGGGTTTATTGGGTTTATTAGGTTTGCGGAATGGGAATGGAAAATGGGTTGTAAAGGTGAAAGCTTTGGGTGGAAAGTGTCAGTGTGAAAGAGAGAAGTGAAAGAGCAAAGTGAATGGAGATTGGGTCGGGAGTGTACCTGAGAGTAAGAAGAAGACAGTACAAAAACGTGAGGCGAAGAGCGGAGTTGAGCTCGGAGAAGAAGCAAACACCATGGCTGTCTCATTGCTAGGATCAGGGCTTCTCTGTGAGGTACTGAAGTCTGAGGATGATCGAATGTGCGCCTAAATCCATTTTGGTTTAACTAGAGTAGGATAAGCTACATTGTTAGTAAATTAATAAAAAGCTAATCAACCTTAGAAAGGTCACCACATGGATGATTTATGTTTTATTTAAAATATAAACCATTCATGTTTTATATTCGACTTCAAAAAAATTATTATTGTAAAAAATCAATAAAATTAGAAATCATTAAGTCTTCTAATTATGATCAAGAAAATAAATAAAAAATATGTTTCAATAAAAGCATATAAATAACTCTTATTATAATCAAATGGCTAATACGATCTTATCCCATATATATTTTCTTATTTGTGTTGTCGCTATGATTTGAATCTAACAGCTAACAACTAATTTTCTTAAGATCATATTTCTGGACAAAAACTAAGAAAATATGTCAGGGAACACTTCTTTACTCCACAGTGAAACAATTTTCCATTCAAACAAGCATATACAATAAAAATCCTCATTCGTAAAACTATTTTATGGGGAAACCATCCAAATTCCAAAGGGAAAACAAAATACATTGAGGATGATTTACTCTGAATTCTACTGAATGGATTAGTTTCAATGTTGGGCACTATGCTCTTTCCCCCTTTTCTGTTAAATCTTTCACTAACTACTGCCTCTATGTTGAGGCTGCTGCTGCTCCAGTGAGCAAAATCCTCGAGATTTTTTAAGCCGACAGATTCGTTTGCGATGGCCTCGACCCTGCCTGTGTTGTTCCCACTCATGTGCTCCCCTAAGTATCTTGTCACCGCAGGCCTACCAATGGAAAAGTCATTTGCATACCAACTTAGCCAAACTCAACCATATAGTCAATTCAAGCACCACAAAAAACTAACTAAATTACAGGAGAAAGAAATTGGACAAGAAAATTAAGTGCCCTTTGGTAATTAACCATTGCTAACCTTGCATGTATACTGAGTCCACAAGTCCCTTTGAATCATATTCACGCCACTGCTGTTTGGGGCACCCAAATCAGGCACAAAGCTTGCATCCTGGTTAAGGAAAGATCGAATCAGTTCCACAGCAGGTCCAACCACTTCTGCAGCCCATATATCATCTGATTTGCCTATAATATGTAATGAGTAATGTGTGTTTTAGAAAAGATGTGTAGTTGACACCATCAAGCAAAACTAACAACAAGAGGAACAAGGAAATGACCCCTAAACCAAAATTAGGAAAAAGAAGAGACCCCAGAAGCCATACATAATATGGATTCCGTTGCATCAAGAAAATGTATGTTCCATCCAAACAATGTCTCCAGTCGATTTATCCTTCGTTTCTGTGAAACAACAGAACTACATTACAAAGGTACTATGGTTCCACTCTATAGCAAGCAAAATAAAAAAAGTTCTTACATTTATAGTCTATATGGTTGCGAGATTGCCTTCACATGAAAGCTCTAAGATTGGACTCAAAAAGCACCTTTTGTTTTTGTAATTTCTCAACTTGTAGATTTACAATTATTCAGAACATCTCTTCAAAAGAACAAAGCACAGAGTTTCCATATACATAAAATACTTGGGGAATCTAATTTTACCAAGACCCTTTTTTTTATATAGGGAAGAAGGGATTCGAACTTGGTACCTCTCCAACATTGTGGAGAGAAATACCACTAGACCAAAAGCTAGTTGGAACCAAGAGAAGACTTTTTAAGTGCATGCAATAACTTATAGCTCAAAATATCTAGAACTATTTGTTAACACATTCTCAAAATATAAAGGGAATATTCATTAAATAAATATATAAATCTGTGACATTTTGAAAAATTTCCAAGGATCAATAACAGCAGAAGTGGCGGAAGAAAAAAATTTTGTTCAAGCACTTGCTAGTACTTGTATACATGAATTAAATTGGCCAGATGTTCAAAAAGTTTTGCCAAAGGAATGTTTCTAAGGTGCAAACAGATATACTGAAGGGTAAAAATATAGTTACCTGACGACGAATTAGTCTTCGGGTGTTCAATTTTACTTTATCAATAGCTTCTTTTAACACAATTTTGGGCTGGCTATCATCTAAGGAATTTAGGATTACGGACATTTTCTCTTTCAACATCTCATCAGCCAGGTCTAGTGACTTCAAGGACATCCGCTCATCTATCAAATGATTGCCTTCATCACTGGCTTCCATAATGTAAGCACTTAAGAAATTTTCAAACTCCCGAACACCAATGGCCTGCCTCAAACCTCGAGTATAATCTGCATTCGGATTGAAAATGTCATAGACCTCATTAAGCAACCCAGCGTCTATCATGCAATCTACTCTTTGTTCCACAAATCGGTCCAGCACAGGGAGAGAAGCATCCACACATATAAAACAGCAATTGTATCTGAAATTATCAATTCGACCCCAGTTCTGCCCAGCCGCATGCAAGATTAAAGATCATGTTGGTTTAATCTGATTATTATATTTCAAGAAAAGAAGCATAGGGAAGTTCAATCTCAATGTCTATTCAAGCAATAATATTTCTGATTTCCGACTTCAGAAGCAGAAAAAGTGAATCTAAAGAATCCACATAACTAATATATGAGCAGCCAGCAATATGAAGTTATAAGCAATTCATGTTGCAATACAAACTCTGGCACTGAATGCATTGGTTTAAAGAAAATGGACAATAGAAATCAAATAAGAGGGGGAACTGGTGCAATATGCTAAGATAGAATGATCCAATCATAACAAAATGTCACAATCAAAGTAAACCATAATTCATCCATTCATGAAGATGGCCTGTCTGAAATTAAAAATGGCTCCTCAAGAAGGAAAAAGAAGGTTCAGTTAACAGTGAAGCACATATATCCCAGAAAAGCCCTTGTACATAAACTAGAATACACCCCGAATATATCAAGAAGACAAAAAGCGGGATTACGAACCTTGGCAGCCTCTCCCTGAAGAAGTTTGCTAGGAAGAACACCATGGTGAGCATACAGGCTAAGGTACTGACTAATCTGCAAAAGAAACAACAATTAGGAAGAACACCATGGCAAGCATACAGGCTAAGGCACTGACTAATTTGCAAAAGAAACAACAATTTATAAGATGTGCCACTAAAACACACATGTCCTGCTGCAAGGTATCAGACACACCATAAAAGCTTGTGACTCATTACCAATAAAGAGAGGACTCATATATAAGCTTCTACAACAACAAAGATCCTAAATTATTGAGTGATGACTCACTTAAGTCACAATTTGAAAATTATTAATACCAGAACACACTGCTCCACTTAACACTGAATACTCTACAGAAGGATCAAATTATTTGTCATATTTATCCAAAATTAGTAATTAAGAAAAAAGGAAGTCAAAAGCATTTCTATAGTTCCAGCACATGTAACATAGTGATTACTTCAAAGGCAATCTAAAATTGAAGGCATCTGAGCATCTCTACTTCCCTATGTGATAATCTATTGGTCACTTCCTCATATGAAGAGATAGTTGACTAGTAAAGTGATCCTAAATCCATGAAATTCAAATTCAAATTTGACTATCTTAACATGTACAATTTTTGTATACCTACTTTTCTATGGTTATTTGGATGGATTCTGTTTGCCGCAACTGGATCAATGCTTTTAAGATGATCATAATTATAATTTGAACTGTCTACTTCAACAACCAGCTCCACTTGCGGTTGTCCATCTCCTGTGGGTAAAAAAATTATGTAAAGAAAAAATAAAGTAAACATCAGTGTATGGAATTTTTATGAAAAAGGATGATTACTCATAAAATATACCATATAAAAAAGTAATTGTGAGATGTTTCTTAATTGTGAAAATAGAATTTAAAGCAGAAAAGTTTCTATTTACCTGCATGGTCACCTAAATAGCCTTCATCAATATCTTCTACTGTGTCATCTAAAAGGAATGAACTAACAAGTGCCTGAGTACAGTAGGTAATAGATAAAATTTGGTAAGTGAACTGGCAAACATATTCAGACCAAAAAAGAAAAATACTTGCAAACATATAAGTTAAATGGGAATATACAATATTCAATGCATGATCTAAATAAGTTTTACTGTTGGTGTTTTTCAAATTTCACATAAAATCAATTTGTCACTATATTCTAGATTAAAAAATATGCATCAAAGAGGTGGCTGCAATTATGTTCTAAGCCAATCAACTATAAAATTTTGAAATAACAAAAGTTACACAATATCAAGAGAATGGTGAATTAAGCATAAAAATAGCGACAGAGTTTAACTTCTCAACTTCTAAATGAACAAATGAAACAGACTTCTACCTGGATATAGTAATTTGTACCCCCAACTATGACCGGCAAGCAATTGCGAGACAAGATTTCATCGATGAGCTGGAAGACCACACATGAAGTCAATTCAAAAAATACAAAGAAAGCAATATACAAAGGTTGGAATGATGAGCTGGAATACAGAATCAATGCAAAAAAAATATATATATATACACAGATGACAATATACATAGATTTGCAACATGAAAGTAGAACATGTTTTTGACCACTCAAAATTTGCATTTGCTGTTGTTTCAATAAGAGAAAAGCTGGCATATACAGTTGGATATGATTCATATCCTAAGCCAAAGGAAATGGACATGATGAGCATTACCAACCTACAATCACTATATTTAAAGCAAACCACTAAAAACACTGAAAATAGAAGTGGGTTTACACTTACAGGAATGGCAGAGTCCCTAAACTCTTTAGCTGTGAACTCCACACTTGGGCTTACAGTCCCCAAGAGATGATGAGGCACTCCTACATTATGCACCCATTTCCACAATCAAAACCTTTTAAACCGAAAAAAAAAGTAAAAAAGACAGGAGTAGTACAGACCCTTTTGTTCATGAAGGGGAACCTTGTTGGTAAGAACATCCAAACCACTGTAGACCTGCATGGAATCAGCGTTGATGACCTCGATGGGGAAGTGGGTTCCCAAATCAATGGCCAGCTTGGACTTTCCTGAGCCTGTGGGTCCCATTATCACCACCACCTTTGGCTTCTCTTCATTGGGTCTAGGGTTCTGGGTTCTCTGCGTTGTTTCAGTGACAGCCACACCACTCTTCATCTCTCTTTCTTCTTTGTCTTCTCCAGTTCACCGTAGTTTGTAAATGTAAAATTGTTGTGTTACAATCAGTCCCAAGAATAACAAACAACTTTGGACTTCTACTACTAAAAGAACAGCAATTTAGGCCCAATATCCTTTTTTGTCCATTAGAAGAGAACTTGGACCGGGTCAGGCTTTTTTCCCCAAAGCTTTCATTTTTGTCGGCAAATAAAATTTTAAAAAAGAAAAAATCAGACCCTCACCCCACCACCCTCCCTTTCCCTCCCTCCTCCCCATTGGGTCCAATCGTGGTGGAGGAAATGGTTACAATGGCGAAAAAAGGGTCGTAGTAAAAGTATGGTGCAGAGTATGCAGACAGGTTGTATGTGTTACTGACTGGTCAAATTTGACCATTAATTACTTTTGAAGGTATATTTAATTGGGCAATGCTAGGGTGCCTCAATAAATTGTGCCTCAAATGTGCCTCAATAACTGAAAATTTTTATGTCATTATTCATTTGCTACATCATTTTGTATAAAGGCCATTTTGACCTTTTTAATAAATTTTAAAAAACTATAAATTATAAAAGAAAAAACAAAACATCTAAATCAAATACATTGTGTTTAAAGTATGAAATTAAATCCTGGGCTGAGATTAAACCTGGGCTGCAACAGGAGGACGACTCAACAACATCCCATTGCTCCTTCAAAACTTGGACTTCATTTGTATCCAATACTTAATATATTTAATTCAAATTTATACAATAATGTGTATTAGTCTGTTAGATCAATTCATTTCTTGCTTGCTTACTATGACTGATCAATCCATTTCTTGCTTGCTTACTATGACGACGTGTAGTATAGCTACATGTTAGCATGAGGCTATTGGAGATGTTTAAGCTGATCAATTTGGAATGAAATATCAGCTGGGGTTGCAGTCATGAAATTGGAACCTAAGAAATTGAAAGAGATCGAAGATGAAAGATGAATTAGGAATATGAGATTGGAAGGTTCATGGAGAAGAAAATTAAGAATCAAGAACCCCTATGTTCATTGTCCTCTTCCATTTTCACAAATCCAATATTCTAGGAATTGAAAGAACAGAAAAAAAGTATTGAAAAAGACGAAAATAAATTAGGAATATAGAATTGGAAGGGTCATGGAGAAGAAATTGAAAGAGAGAAATGGCAAGATGATTAAATTAGAATTATTAAATTTTGGAGGGATAAGATGGTCTTTTAATAAAAATAATTTTAATTTGATATAGTGATGTGTATATTTACCAAAAAGTTAACTAGTGATATGTCCAATTATTATTGGCACATAAGATTGAGGCACGATTTTTTGAGGCCCAAAATCATTTTCCTTTATATATAATCTATCTCTTATTTGGACAAATTGGTAATTTCCTCCATTTTTTTAATCACCGGCCTAAGCCGGATAGTTTTAATCACCGGGCTAAGACAGAATGAAAGACAACAAATTGGAACCCTGTTTTAAACTTTTTTTGGTACCAATCTGATTGATTAATTGGAAGTGTTAATTAGGGAGCAGGCATGAACAACCACTTGGGTTAACTTCAATTTAAAATCTTTAATTTAAAAAATAAAGACATTTCAGTATAACTGTATAACTGTTTATGTACAATTTTCTTATCTTAAAAACATGTAACTGTACTTTTTTTCATGATTATAGGGCCCTCCAGCGCATAAATTTGAAATCGACCAATTATCATACTTTTTACCATAATTTTTTTAAATAAAAAATAGGTGGCATTCTTCATACGCAACATAGGGTATGATGCTAGGTCAGGCTAGAAATAAAGATAATAAATTGATGGTGATGTTGTTAGATACCGACGATATGAAATATAGCCATTCTAAATTCATATTAAATTATAGATTTTAGGAAATTAGCTACTAGGATATATATAATAGAAACCACTTGAGCTTATTTTTTTGATCCAAACACAAATTTTATTTTTGGTCAATTGAATTGATATAACAGGTTCACAGAAAGTCAAAATACATCGATCACTGCCACCCACCATGCACTATTTAGTCTATTATCGTGAAAGGAAAATGCTAAACTAGTGTTAAGTTAATGTACGAGTACAACGTACAGACTACAGACTACCAAAGTAGACCTACCTTCAAATTTTCCATAAGGGTCTAATTTGCTTTGATACCATATGGCCTCAAGTCCCAATCAATTAAATTGATTTTCATCTTTATCTGATAAAATATTATTGCATATTATAATTAGAAATTTTAGTTTAAATACAGGATATATGAAATATTTATTTCATTCTAAATAACTCAAAACCAGTTTAAGATTTATAATTTTTATGGGTTTAGAATGTATGGTTTATAATTTCATCAGGGAATATAGATAGAGGTAGGATTTTTTAACCGAAAACCGAAAAACAGATTGAATTGAACTGGTCAATGGGTTGGTTTTTTTTTTTGTTTCGGTTTTTAGGCGATTACAATCGATTTTCATACCGTCTGACCCTTGTCAAGTCGATTTTGGGATTGTGTGAACTAAGATTCTGATCGAACTGACCGAGTGCTTGATGGCTCACTGAGTGGTCTCGAAGCTCCATCACTCTCTTTGGCTCTTAGTCTCTCTCAAACCTCTCTGCATCTCTATCACTCCCTTTAGCTCTCAGTTTGCATCTCTCTCAATCTCACTCTTTCACTCTCAGCTCAATCTCTCACTTTCTCTTGGATCACCAGCACCCAAGACCTCCCTAGAGACCTAGCTATTTCACTCTCGAAAATCCCATTAAGATACCGCAATTGACCTTTCTCATATTTGTTTCGGTTATCATTTTGGCAGACCAACTGGCATCAGTCGGTTGGTCGGTTCAAGGCTTTTGATTCGGTTACCAAACCAATACTAGGCCTAGATGTTATTGTAGTAGAAGCTGTATATAGTGAGATATAACTTGAAAGAAATGGGAGAATTCAACCTAAAAGGCAAAAAATCAACTACCATAAAATGAAAATTAAAGATTCTTATAAGCACTTAATATATAAGAATACACTCTACTGACATAAGTAAAAATAAAAAAAACCTATAATTTTATCTGAGAATTCGCTCTTCAAGTCGTCCATAATCAGATAGCTGGGGTGTCCAAAAAAATGTTCTTTTTTAAAATCTCTACATACATATTTATGAATAAATGTATTAAAAAGGTCTCAAACAAACTCTTATATATCAAAGTCCCAAAGGAACTTTTTGTATGTGAAACCAAACACCAAACTAGAAAATACCCAACGAGTCTGGTAGCGATGCTTGGTTGAGAGTTAAGTCAATAAAAACAGCTATATCAAAAATAAATTTATAAAAATAAAATAATTGGCAAGGACTCAAAACGTATACATGAAACGAAACACTCTTCGATCAAACTTCTACGAAAAACAATACAATATATAAAATTAATTAATACTAAACAAAAAAAAATAGAAGAAATGAAACACGCCTGCGTTCCACGTTCCAACTTTCCAATATAAAATTACACAAATTAGTTAAAAATTTAAAACGAAGTTTGGAGGAGATTTTCCTGCACCTCCACTGCAACTAGTATAATTAGTAATTAATTAAATTAATTATCAAACAAAATAAAAATAAAATATTACTCGAAGCCGTTGTTGACTCAACCATACGAGTCATACGACCATACAGCTTTTCTCCCCCTACTATAAGAACCCAAACTCCTTTCTCTTTGTCACAACTCAAAACATCAAACCTTCAACTCTTTCAGTCTTTCCAACACAAAACAAGAGAAATTTGATAGAAAGAAAGAAACAACAACACTTCTTGCAAATTACAAATGGCTTCTTCAGCTACACCGACCGTTGATCAAGGCGGCGGCGCTTCAATCTCCGCCCTCCATCCGGACATAATCATCGCCCACGTACTGACCCGCCTCGACGGCCCGACCCTCGCCTCAGCCGGCTGCGCATCGGCCCAATTACACGCCTTCTCCACCGAAGAGAAACTCTGGCGGGACATTTCCACTGCCACGTGGCCTTCAACCACAGATTCACGTGTCCAAGACCTCATTTCCACGTTCCCAGCCGGTCACCGCTCGTTTTATTCAGATTCCTTCCCCCTTCTCGATCACTCCTCCTCTGGTAATCTGAACCGTCCATCTCCTGCGACGTCCGAACTAATCTCAGCCGTTGATATTATGTACCAAGACAAGCTCATCTTCTCCAAGGTCCAGGAGAGCGAGACCGAATCCGACTGGTTCCTCTGCTCCCCCTTTCGGCTCGACCTCCTCGACCCGAAAGAGACCGTGCCCACCCCGATAAAACAGGTGGAGGAAAACCTTCTGAAGCACTTGGAGGAGAACTTGAGTTTGAGCTGGATCCTGATCGACCCGACCCGGAAGCGCTCTGCAAACGTGTCCAGCCGGAGGCCGGTGTCGGTTCAGCGGCACTGGCTGACCGGCGAGATACAGCTCCGGTTTGCGACTATAATGGCCGGTGATCGTGGCGGGGAGTTCGTGCAGTGCGGGATGGTGGTGACGTGCAAGGCGAGCACAGGAGGAGAGCTGCACGTGAGGGAGGTGAGCATGCAAATGGAGGCCATGGAAGGGAATCATTTGAACGGGAAGGAGAGTTTGGTAATTTTGCAAGGGGCCATAGAAGGAGGGAAGAGGAAGAAGCAGGAGGAGGATGGAAGGGAAGGGAAGGCGAGGTTTGGAGAGTACTTGGAAATGAAGAGAGAGAGAAAAGAAAGAATGGAGAGGAGAGAGAAGACTTTGGACATGGTCTGCATTGCCACCGGGATTATCATTTTCATGGCGTTTTGGTGCTTCGTCTTGTTCAGATAGATTGTCATCATCATCAACCCAAAAACGTACAGTTGTGTTTATTTTACTGTTAATTATTACAATTTTTTTTCTTTACTGAAGAGTTTTCTACTTTTCTTTCCAAAAGGAGAAAGAAAATGGATATTAATTATAATCACTTATTCATTTAATTTTTTAATTTCTTACATATATCATTATATATGTGGTTGTGATCAAAGTACATTAAAAGAGATACGACTCGCTGTCTTTTGGAAATCTTGGCTGATCTTTTGTAGCTACATACATCCATGCATGATCAGATCAAGTAATTTTAAATATTGGCCAATAATTTTAAAGAGTATTAATGATATTAATACATCTAATAATAATTATTACCTCACTTTCTATTGCGTACATACTTTGACTTTGTTTATTTCTCTACCTAATCGTGATCCTTCTTGTATTCTATTATTGCATTTTCTCGTTCACATTTGGAAGTCAAAGTAGATGGGAGGTCCTAGCCCGCCATTTCATAAAAAAAAGATGATAGGTTTGAATTCAGAACTTCAAGCCATATTTTTTTTGTTTTTTTGCTAATAACCCTAATGAAGAGCAAGAAAGAATAGGAGATTCAATTCCAACCTTAAGTGTAAATATAGTCGGTAAATCTATATATAATATATGTTAGTTATAATGACACTTGATGTATATTTGTGTTTTAAAAACTTCTAAAACCGACATTTAAAATATGTTATGTAAAAGAGTATTCAAATTTCTCATGTTTGACAAATTGAGCATTCCAACACTCTCTCACACATAACAAATTATGACCATCTATGGATTGAGGTTTTGAATATATTCATGAAAATAGTGTACACTATTCATGAATTTTGAGAAGGGTTTTGAATATTTGTAGAGATATACATGATCTGTATTTTATTTGCATTGGAATATTGGTTTTTAAGTAATATCGATATGTATTGTGAATAAAAAAATGGATAATTATTTGGTGAAAATACAAATTATACATAATGCACAAGATCGATGTGATTGATTGTGTACGGAAGAAGGATAACTCCGAATGGTGGAGAAAGTCAGAGTTTGGAAATCCTTTGACCTTTAAATGGCGGGCCGGTCACCTTGGAATCTTGGATATATAGTTGGATGCTTTCAAATGACTTTTTCAAGCTGATGCTGCTGCCAACCTTCCTGGTGGGTTCGGTAATCAATATTATGATGCTAATCTCCTCCACCAGCTTAATCACACTAATTAATCGACTTCCTTCTTAGTCGTATCAAAATAAATTAATATTAAACAAACAAAATATTCATTTTGTTCCTTTAATTTGTCCCCTTTAACTCTTATGCATGGATGCCTAGGTAATTAATTAGCTCCTTCTGAGAAGATTCTTTACACGATTACCGTACTACACCGTAAGTTTTTTTTTAGTGTATTAATTAAATAACAGAATGTGGCAATTGCGAGAAGAACTTCAATGATTTTTTATTCTAACAAAGTTTAGAGAAATAATATTACCAATAGCTAGTTAACTTAGTGATGAGTATAATATTGTTAAGTTTCAAATGGATGGCCAATGACATGCAATTGGGTTCAGTAGATAACACCTGATTTTTCTTTTGTAGGAGGAGTACTTAGATTCTGAGTTTAAATAATTGTTGATTAATAAAAAATAAAAAGTTTCAAATCATTATCATTGCAATCTTTAATTATTTGATTTTGAAATGGTTCACTTTTCTCCTACTTAACCATTAGATGTATACCTGGCCAAAAAAAAACCATTAGATGTATACCAATAGGGGTTGGTATTAGTGGGGGCCACTCAGAAGCCCAGGTTGATTCCTTTAATGGGCCAAACATTGCCAGCTGGACAAGGCCCAAGTTATAGAACAAGGCTGGCTAAGCCCAAAAAGAAAATGTAACAGCTAGTGGTATAAGAAGAATGAGACCCCACTTTATCCATGAAGTCCCACGTGGCAGAAGGCTATTGAAGCACAGCCCATCCTTGAAAATCCAATCTATCTTCCACAAAAATCTCCATCACATTCACAGCTGACAAAACCAACCCCCCAACCCTTTCAACCACCACTAACATACATACTGATCAGAGAGAGTGAGAACCCAAGAAAATGGCAGCAATCATTGCGACCGCATCAACCGTGATAGGGCTGGGCACTACTTCCTCGCTCTCACCAAGGAGGACTCCATGCCTCTCTTCAGGTGCGTACATGACCACCGTACTCTTAAGTTACGCTGCTCTCTCTAAAATGCGCCTCGGTCGGTGCACCATGCACTAATGCAGTACGTAGTTCTTAATTACAGGCTTTTTGAAGCCCACTGTGAGGGCTGGGAACCCTCTGGTGCAATCGCGGGGTTCTGGAGGAAGGTTCACATGGTAATTAAGGTTCATATATATACAACTTGTTTATAAGAAACTGATGGTGATTGGTTTTGTTGTTGCTGTTATGTACATGTATATATGTATATAGATTATTTTTTTAACTAAATGTGATTGGAATATTATCAGCAACTTCCAGAGGGATTGGCTG
>QANT01004764.1:0-16526 GCA_003254885.1 Purshia tridentata | reverse complement strand
TATATCATAATTAATATTATCCTATAATTAATTATGAAATTTAATTGTATCAAACGAACGATTGACTCTAATTTGTAAATACATTTCAATTGTACCAGTCAATTGATCGGCTCCGGTTTGTCGGCTTTTATGTTATGGTTTAGCTCTAGGATTTTGGGCTCCGCCTAAAATCGTAGAGCTAAACCCTAACATAACTCATCTATCGAACCCATTCTATACCCTAGGAGGGGATGTGGGGAAAAGATGGGATTTACTCTCAAAACTCAAGAAACGAAGTAGCTCGAATATATATATATATATATACACACACCAACTCAGATATTAGTACAATTGAAATGTACCTATATATATTTTTTTTACTTGTTTGATTATTTTTTATGAGTTAATATATTTTTTTATTATATAATATAAACGGATATTATCATTTATTATTTCAAATTTAAAAAAGGAAATTAGATAATCTTGAATGTTTTAATTAAAAATGTCTGAACAGATATTATCTTTCATAATTTTTAAAATTAATTCATATTAATTATCTTAATTTTAAGAGATAATATGAGTCAAAATTTAAAAAAGTCTATTTTTTGGACCTCAGTCTAAAAAATTGGATTTAAGGCTTAATTTAAATTTCTATAAGGTTTTAATCCGAATGACTCTTCAAAATTGGACTTATTTCTAATTATTCCTTAATAAATCCACCTAATGTTTGGGTTATGCAATTCATTATACGCTCATAATAATGATAAATATACCTAATATTTGTAATGCTAAAAAAATAAGTGACATTCTTTAATTATGATATAAAAAGAATAGATGACTTTTCAATTATAAGCAAAATACATGTAAGCAAGTATTTTATATATATATATACACCAATATTATATAATTAAAAAATATAATGAACACAATTTTTAAATAATATGTTTTTCTATTCTTAATGGTATAATTATTAGAAAATTACATTTAAAAAAGTGTCGAAAGTAGATATTTAATTGGGTTATTTTACAAAATTTCTCAAACCATTGTCCTCTTGAAACAACGAACTCTATAGTTGTGGGGCAGTCACAAACATGATGGTTTCTTATGGTAAAGATTTGGGCTGAATATATTTTTATTTTGTTACTAAATTTATATTTTTTAAAGATTTATAAGAAAGGATAAAATAATTTTTGAGAAAGTCTTATGTAGTAAGTAAATAATTATTTGGATTTAACAATATTACATATTTGATCCGGTTGTAGGTTTATGATTATATATTGAATATTCCCTCCGAAGTAAATAAAGAAAATGAGAGAGCTAAAATGGGGAAATGCTGGAAATGTTTTGGATGATGGGTGTGGTGGTCAAATGTTTGGGTGTCACATGTCAATAGCCATATTCAAAATCAAATGGGCTATAGCCCACTCTAAAGTACCTGGACTGGATCAGGCCCAATATAATTTTGCAAACCGATCCTCCATAAAAAAGAAAAAAGAAAAAGAAAAAGAAATTCCTTGTTTTTTTTTTTGGCCAAGAAAATGGAATTCCTTTAAACCCTGCGTTTTTCTTTAAACCCTCGAGGCACCGCCTCATCAAAGCGAGCCATTAGCAATATCTCACATCTGGGTAAAGCTCTCTCTCTCTCTCTCTCTCTCTCTCTCTCTCTCTCTCATATGGGTTTTGAACTTTGCTCAGGTTGATGAGAGATTGATGTTTATTAGAATAAGTGTTACCTGAGTAATTTTTTTTTTTCTGGGTTTTTCTTTATTATAATTTGTTTTTCAATAGCGCCAGTCATTGACTGCTGCAGGATGTAGCAAACTGTCGATGATATTTGCATATTTGATTTCTTGAAAGTAGGTATAAGTCTATATTAGTTCATGGGCAAACGAAGGAGACCAAAAGAAAATGAAAGTTTGAGTCTTTTCTGTTATTGCAATGTAATTTTCAAAGAGTGAAACTTCACTACAACTAACCAACTATTATAGCAAAAGGCCCAGTCGATAATATATATTTATATATTTTTTTCTGGGTAATTTATAGCCTTTTCAAGGAAATTTAATTCATTTATAGTGGAGGGTCTCACTAGTAATTGGTCTAGTTTATATTTAGGATATAGTTTTTTTTTTTTTTTTTGCCCACCATCTGCTCTGTGCATGTGAACCACAGGTTATCTTGTTGATCCCTAATGCTAACTTTTTGTAGTTGTAGGACTGTAGGGACATAATATTTAGAGATACTATTGGGGTTTGAGAATATGTGCTCTTTTGATAAGTATGGATGTAATACCTGTTAGTTAACATGAATGGAGTATATTATTGTGCTACTGCTTAGGAGAATCATTATAATCATTTATGCCGTAATTGATATATGGGTTTGAATAAAAACTAAATGGGATGCAATTAGTCTTCTGGTAATTAATTATAAGTGAGAACCGTGGTTTGTAGTGAATTATTTCAGTTAGATATTTTCTTTAATTTTATGTGGGTACAAATTTTTAATGAGGTTGTGTCATTTGGTTTTTCCTCATAAAATAGTGTTATATAATCAAAGGACGCAATGAGGTTGGAAAAGTGCTGGTTTTGTTCCTCGACCGTGTATCCTGGACATGGGATTCAGTATGTTCGCAACGATGCAAAGGTAAAGTTCTTTTACACCTTCTATTGGGCTATCTACAGGGGCCATATCTTTGCCATGCAGTCATGCGCTCGCAATTCATCTTTTAAATGTTATTCTAAGTGACCTATATTAACTTGGGATGCTTGCTTCTGGTTATCAAACTTAACTTAACTGTACCTTTCACAACCTAATTTTAAAAGTCCGAAATGTTACTCATTTCAGTCCTAAAATCAACGGCTACTTAATTTGCTGTTGGGTTGGGCTGATAGGAAAGTATAAGTGAGCTTAGATTAGCTTTGGTTTGCATGGTTACATCAGGGATGCTATTTTATGCAGTTCATACATATGAGATTGACACTGAGGATGAGTTAATTTCTTTGGCAATGAAGTTGAATTAATTTCTTGATTTTAACCCAACTTCACTCCAGATATTTCATTCTCTTTACTCCTTATAGTTTGACTGTGAAATGGATGATAGTTATTGCTCATCAACACATGGGATATTCTAGTTAAGCCATGTCTAAATGTCATTTGGGACTAAGATCAACTTTACATCATCTCCTTAAAGGCAATATTGTGTGCTGCTCAATTACCTGACAACCAATCCTCTTCTAGATTTTTAGATTTTGTAGATCCAAATGCCACAAGAACTTCAAAATGAAGAGGAATCCTCGCAAGGTCAAATGGACTAAGGCCTATAGGCGGTTGCGTGGAAAGGATATGACACAGGTAAGCAAGCTTGCTTTCCTTAATCTAGTCTTGTGATTTCATCATTTCAGACGTAATATTGGGATCTTTGAGAAGCTTGGGTAAATCCTGGTAGTCTTGCATTGCTCTTTGCATTCTTTTTATAGGACTCAACCTTTGAGTTTGAGAGAAAGAGAAATAGACCGGAGAGATATGACAGGAATCTTGCAGAAAACACTCTGAAGGCCATTAAGAAGATTGATAAAGTGAGAGTTGACAGGGAGGCCAGACACCATGAGAAGAGGTACCTTCCTCATTGTAATCTAGACCCCTGTACAAGGTGTTTTTGGATTTCTTCTTATTAATAAATTTGTTGAAAAAATTGAGCAGGATGAAGGGCAAGAAAGCCAAGGAGCACAGGGAGGCAGCAAAAGAGTTGGAACAGAGCATCAGCTTGGTCAAAGCTCCAATTGCACTACAACAAGATCCATCACTCACCTTACCAATCAAAGTCAAGGTTTCACAACAGCAATCCGACAAAAACATTGCCATGGAGGAGTAATTGTTGCATCTTTGGAGATGTTGGTTTTCTAGGTTTTATTATTTGGTGGGTTTCAGATGGTTGTACCCAAGGTTTTTATGTGTCTTTTCTATGCCCAGAGCTCCAACAAGTAGAAGTATGAATTTGTTTATTTATGGATTTAGAAACTCTTTTCCTTTTTGTTTAGTATGTAGCTAATGATTACAATTATGCTTTGTTGAGTGTAAACATTGATCACAAAGTATGGCAATAGAGTTTTTGAGTTATGCTTCAAGCATTTGGGACTTCTTCATTTGAATGATTATTTCTGCATGTGAGAAATCATTTGAAGAATCAAAATCAACAGTGTCAAATGCACCTCCTGTTAGGTTCACAAAATCCGCAGTATTTACCCTTTATAGATGGATTTTACTATAAGATGGGGCGTATAATGTGTATTGTCTGGATGTTAATTGGAACCCTATTTTGCCCCTCATCCACTTATGAAAAATGAAATAATCCTTTGGTTGGATGTTGAGTTTGGTTTTGCTTGTTGGCATCAGTGCAAATGAAGGAACAAGATGCTGTTTGATACTGATTTCACTTTTCCTCCATGGCCTCGAAGCTCAATATTTAGAGTAGCCACTGAGTGGTCTACTGCTAATTGAGGTATTAGTCCAGGGAAACCTACCAGAACACAAACCCTCTTAGTTTGAGAACCCCCTTGTTACCTGGGTCGAACTGACAATGGATGGGTGGGCTGGCCATGTTAAAGGTGGCGTTGTTACGTGGTGTAATAAATCTATGTTATATGTTTGATGGACGTTATTAATAGTATAACTTACAAGTATAAATGTGTCGCATTCGTTATGCATAACTATTGGACCCTAATATCAGAATTGTTTGCCAGATTGGATTTCTTTTTTTTTTTCAGCCAGAAGCAAGCAGCTGATTGAAGTTGAAAGCAAGACAATTGTAAGAATGCCACGTGGCATTGTATTACCGTCTCCCTCCATAGAAACAACGGTAACCATACAAAGCCATTAAATTGATTTTTTTCTCACCTCTTTAGCGCGAAACACCATAAAAAACAATCAGAAAACACAAACAACACTTCCAAAATCCCAAATGAGTTCAGTCTCTACCGTCTTCTTCGTCTTCCCGTTCCCAACAACCCTCACGAGGCCGAGCCTTAGCAACCCCTTCACCATCCGATGCTCTTCTTCTTCTCCTTCGGGCGTGCAAGAGGTCCACAAGTCCTCAAAGTCAAAGGAGAGAAACGACCTGGTGGGCTCCGAGCTCAACGCGGCGGCGGCGTCGTTACCGGCGGTGAAGGCGGCGAAGAGGGTGGTGCTTGTGAGGCACGGGCAGAGCACGTGGAACGAGGAAGGTAGGATCCAGGGGAGCTCCAATTTCTCCGTGCTCACCAAGAAAGGCGAGGCTCAGGCCGAGACTTCCCGCCAGATGCTCGTCGACGATGCCTTCGATGTCTGCTTCACCAGGTCCTGCTTATCACCTCTCCCTTTCGCTTTCGCTTTGTTCAGTAGCTTATAATGCTGAAGAAACATTTAAATTGTGAGGAACATGATTGATTTTCAATCCAAATTTTGATAAATCTTTAATTTTTAGGTTTCAAATGGGAAGTGGAATTTCAGCATTCAATTATGATCATCAAAGCATCTTTACAAATTTTATTTCTTTAGTTTTGTGTGGTTAATCAAAAAGAAAGATAACTTTGTCACTTGTTAATACATTTCTTTCACATTTTATTTCTGCTAAAATGTCTTGTATGTTGCAGTCCCTTGACACGGTCAAAGAGAACAGCTGAAATTATATGGGACACTCGCAAAGAGGAAATGATTATGGATTCTGATTTGAGGGAAATTGACTTGTATTCGTTTCAAGTGAGTTCTATTTTCAACTTTCCTTCCACATATATTTTTGCTGAATTTATACACCACCGAGATTTAGACAAAGCATAAAGAGGTCAGAATACTCTTATGATTGCTTATTTAATTTCAGGGCCTCTTAAAGCATGAGGGAAAAGCAAAGTTTGGTGCAACTTTTAAACAATGGCAGCTAGATGCTGCAAATTTTATTATTGATGGTCACTATCCAGTGAGAGAGTTATGGACACGTGCTAGAAGCTGCTGGACCAGAATATTATTGCATGAAAGCAGGTCTGTTCTTGTGGTTGCTCACAATGCTGTTAACCAGGCCCTCATTGCAACAGCTATTGGTACTTTTCTCTGTTGTAATTTTTTTGTAGATGTACCTGAGATTTCTTTTCAATTATAATTTTTCTCCCTTCTCTTATTATTTTTATATTTTTTAAAAATTCCTTCCGAGAAATCAGGATTGGGAACAGAGTATTTCAGGATTTTAGTCCAGAGCAATTGTGGTGTAAGCGTGCTAGATTTCATCCCACGAGATGAGGGTGGATCACCACATATTTGCCTCAATCGTCTGAACCAGGTATGGGGCATCTTTACTGATAAAAAAAAAAGTAGATTAGTTTCTCTATTATGATATTTACTATGAAGTGTGTAGTACAGCTATTATAAGAACTGCTGCTGGTCTGAGCCTGAAGTATGGAGATCAAACATCTCCAAATTTCTCTCTGTCTCTGTGTTGTGTTGTTTCAAATCTATTTATGCGGTTCATGAAGGTTTCACTGTTATGTAGGTTGTGTAACTGGATCTGCTGTCCTTTAAATGGTATTGCAATATTAATGCAGACCCCAAGTTCACCTGTTGCTGCTGGAAGTTCAGGAGGAAGGAAAGCCAATAAGCAGATCATACTTGTCTGTCATGGATCCACACAGAGGAATGCAGAGGTTAGAGGGAATGATTTAAAAGTTCCTTGTGAAGTTTTGTTTACAGTCTTCGAACTTCTTTGATTGAATGGAATGGTTGAATGGAACTAATGTTTGAATTTTCAAGTGAAACTATCGAGCAGGCTATATTCCTTTGATTCTCTTCGCAATTTGTGGGAAGTTGTGAGCTCCTATTGAGTTAGCATGTTGTTACTTCTTTGCCGTACACATGTGTAATCAAGATTTGAACTGCTACTCTCCAGTAGTAATTTAGTCTATGTCAATATGACAATTTTTGAGTTGAAATAGTACAAAACCAATAGTGCCGAATCAAAAAAAAAAAAAAAAACTTATAATGACTCAAATGTGGGAGTTTATTGTTTTGGGACACACAAGATAACTAAAATTCATGTAACTTTAGAACTTTCCTAGTTCAGATAATGATCCAATTTTGGGCATCCTGAACTGTATCTGGAAATAATTTTAGATATTAGGTCTCTAAATTATCATCTTCAATTGAAACAGGCTGGTTTTCCTTCTAGTGGGGATCAACCAATGGACATGCTTGGTGTTATAAAGGTATATCATCTACATTTATTTGTTTTACATTTTTATATAACATTGTCATATGATTTGAATTTGATGTTCTTTTGTTGTATACATGACAGTCCCAGAAAATTGCTGAGCTACTTCTTGATTTGAAAGTGAGTTCTATAGTTAGCAGTCCTAAGCAAGCTTGTGTTGAAACAGCAATTGCCATCTCCAGAGTAAGTTCATCCTAGATGCTCTTAACTCAGTACGTAACATAATGTATTCTATTTTTCTCTTTGTTCCAAATTTACCCTTTTTGTTTTGTTTTCTCTTCTGGGGGTGGGGGAATTGGAGATTCAAATCATCCATTTAAAAAAGTTCTAAGTTATGCTACAGAGTTAATGGCTTGTTAAAGTGATCGTAGGTACAAGAAGCTGCAGATTGCTTGGGTGCTGACTGTGTGCCACGCTATGTGGAGATGAAACAGATGGAGAACCTTGATGTTGAAGACATTCTTCAACGGTCAACTCAGGCGAGATATCTAACTCTGATGTTCCAGAATTTCTTACTTCTTGTTTAGATACTAGGGGGTGTCGTAGGAACTTTAGAAATTTTTTGGGATCTTAATAAGTCTTGACCATTCTTTTTCTTTGGTCAATCTTAAAATTTTTCATGTTTTCTCATGAGTTATCGGGACATGAGATGAAATAATATAATTGCATGTTTGGTTATTATTAATTTCTTGATTCAGTTGTCCACAGTAACCTAAACTGAGCTGAACTGAGATGGCCCTTTGTATGATTTTAAACCAACACACAAAAAACAGTAGAGCACCTAGCATCAAACTCTAGAATTAAAAGAGTGCAACATATTCTGAGAACTAGCTAGTCTTTTCAGTTTACTTTTCAGTGTTCAATTGTTGTCATGAGGAGGAAAAAGATTGTAATATTTGGCAACCATTTGATTTTGTGTACTTCAATGAGAACAACTTGTTGGCTGACTGAGAATTAAGGTTTTTTTATTTTTTTCCTCATCTGTTTTCTCAGGGTGAAGTGGAGTTTCCACTTCTTCAGCCTGGTTGGCTGAATGGATTCGAGGATAAGGTCATGGGAGCTGTGTGGGATCAATCTGAGAAGGCCTGGCAGTCCTTGCTCAGCGAAGTAGCCGATAAAGCTGAGCCAGAAAAAGTTGTTGTTGCAGTTGGTCATCCTGCATTGCACATAGCATTGATGGGGCACTGCCTGAATTTGACAAAAGAATGGATGCAATCATTTCATCTTGATGCAGGAAGCATCAGTGTGATCGAGTTTCCCGATGGTCCTGATGGAAGAGGTGTTATCCGATGCATAAACTATACTGCCCATCTGGGGAGATGGTCGATTCCTATCACCAGACCAATAGTGGACGATGAAGAGGTTTAAATGTGCATATTTGTAATTACAAAGTTAACTGGAAATGATTCATTTAGTGACCCAAGTTTAGGCATCTTTTGAGTTTTGATAGGCTCTGCTGATCATGAAGTAACATATTCTACTACATGGAATTGAGGCCATCCTCAATAATAATTAAAAAAAAAAAAAAAACAAACTACAAAGGAGTGGAAATTGATATCTTTCATTTCCTGCTTTGTACATCAGAAGCAGAAAAATAATTATAAACAAATGTAATATTATCTTACTAGAAAATCACTCATACATATTATATGGGTAGATTGTCAATATACAGTCAATAAGAATCTACGTGATCATGGTTTAAATAGACAATATAAGAATGAATGACAAATTTACAATAATAGAATATCATATTTGCGAGAAAAGATTTTGTCAGAAATCAAATAACATATAAAGGGCTATAGAAAAATGAGTTAGGATTATAATAGATCAAATGTTCTATTTCTTCAATGTAATATAAAAATTAAAAAAAATACTATATATACTCGCTTTTTACGAGGGCTATGATTATAATTATGAAGCCCAATACATTTAGGCCATCCATGTTGATCAAGCCCAACCCAGTATGAAGCTTGACTTGCATTTGAGCTCAGTATCGTGTCCCTGAAATGGGGGTTTTACAGAGGTTTTAGGGATTGAAACGAAAGACAGAGAGAGACAATGTCAGCTTCGATCGCTGGAAGATCGACAATTCTTCGTGCGTTTTGCAGAGCAAGACCAACAACAGCAACAACACGAATTTCATCACCAACATGCCCTTCGATTTGCTCCAATTTGACGACTCGTCGTTCTCCTCCTTTAAGGTAGTTTCTGCTTCTTCATCTTCGTCTTTGACAAA
This sequence comes from Purshia tridentata, assembly GCA_003254885.1. NCBI lineage: Eukaryota > Viridiplantae > Streptophyta > Magnoliopsida > Rosales > Rosaceae > Purshia > Purshia tridentata. Next base: position 7,086 of record QANT01004764.1, on the reverse strand, counting down.
GATGGTATTGTTATATATCTGTGATTGTATATGAACGTAATAGTATTGTTTAAAAACGCATTGAAAGGCTGTTGCGACGAGAATTGAGCTCTCTTCAACCCCTCCACAGCACCATTGCGTCTGCTTGCCTTGTCTCCAAGCTCCCCAACCTAGCCACCACCTCCTCTGAAGGTAACCACTGTTCTTCATTTTCTCTTCAATTGGTGTTTGCCATGTCTTTTGTTAATTGTTTTTCAGTGTTCCATAATTTTGTTATATATCATCTCTACCCGTATAAACTTTCCACTGTTATATTCATTTTCATTATAACTACTTTATATAAGCTGTTAAATTACCAAGATAAAAATTTCTCAATGCAAGGATCATTGAAAAGCACTTCTCCCCCCTTGGCTGATTAAAATTGTCTAAACAGGGTAAACTTTCAGAGCAATGCCACATATACCATATTTACTGACTATATCTCTCATAGAGGTTTGACTTCCTTTCACAATTGGGTCCTATGCGTGCGTTCCCTCTCGTTGAGAGACGTGGTTAGTAAATGTGGTACAAATAGTTTTATTCAAAAGTTAGAAAACTTGGGACAATAATGTGAAACAACGAATATGAAGGAAAACTAAGCACAAACATAAGTCTGATGGCAAAATATGTGGTTTATTTTATCAAGCAATATATGTCATAATAACCAAAGGGAATAATTTGAAAATTTTGAAAAATAATCAGATAGCAGCTTCTTTATGTGTTCAAATGTATGTTTGCACTGTCAGATTACTTTTACAAATTTATTAGTTGTTATTGGGATAAATGGATTACATGATGCGTAGTATGTTCTTTGTTTTTCTTCCTCCCTGCTGACAGGTAGGTTTATGAACTATCTCAGTCCTATCTAGGAGTGAGTGCTTGCAGAGGTCAAGAGCTCTTCTGTTGTTCTTATATTTTCTGATAGGTTACTTTCGAAAGCCAGAATGCTTGTCTTTTGAGGTTAACTGCTGAACATGTTTGTTTTCAATTAAATAACAAATCTTTGGCATCTCCTGGAATTCTTCTACTTTGTTACATGGTGAATTCAATTTAGAATTCATGAGTGAGATGATGCTCGTGTATTGTTTTGAAGTAATGTCATGTTAAATCTTTTTCATCCAAGTGATGCATAAAAATGAGATGAGATGTGTGTCAATTGCCATTGTATTTTTGGGAAAAGAAATTACTAGGGATCCTGATGGAATGTGAAAAGCCAGAGCTGAATTGCTTTACTAAACAGGAACTTCCATTATGGCCACAGTTTCAAACTTTGCTATGATATTTCAGTCTGTGATTTCAAGCTTGGTTGAGTTAAGACTTGTGGTTAAATTGTGTTAGATAGTTGTTAGCATGCTTTAAAATCATATAATGATATAACAACTATAGTCCTTAAAAAGATTTTTGGAACCCTGAGAGTCAGAAATTTTGAGTTGCTATGTCAAATCTGGAATTAGAAATAGAGCTAAACGATATGGGTGCGCACAATTGCATAACTTTGGTGTTTCTGAGTCTTCAGATGTGATAGATGAGTTTTTCTTTTCTAATGATGAGTTTTGCTTGGTTCCTTAGATGGTCATATAGCATTCGGTGAGAACTTTGCTCATTTATGCATGTGGATGAGTCATTGGTTGGTATTTCATTTACTTGGAAATGAAGTATGGTTAAAACGCTAATGAGTTGGAATGAAATATGGTTTAAACGCTAATGAGCCACTTATATATTGCCACACTTGTTACTGCTCTTAGAAAAGATCTCTGTAAAGTGGTAAAGAACTAAAAAAATGGTGTAACTGGATAATTTGTCATGATTTCCTCATCTTAACTACGATTGATGTGCATGCTGCCTTGGCCTTTAGTTTTGTCTTTTGCGATTGTTGCTCTGGTTTTTGAAGGAATCTAAGCATTCATTTCAAAATCAATTAGCAATAGAAGGAGTAGTCCAAACCTACCCTCACATTTTCAATGTGAGATTTCTCTCAACATTCTTGACATGAATAGTGTGAGTGAGAAGTGAGGAGTGAGGACCATGATCATGCATTGGCAAAGAGGGAACTTGGAGGTAGATTATCAAGAACTTAGATAGAGACGAGTGTTTGATGGCAAACAAAAGTGTCTGATAAAAAAAATGAAAGAATTGAGTCACACATGCCACAGTTTACAATGCACAATTACTGGTTATTCGTAGCTATGCTAGCTAGGCTGTAACTAATGCTTGCAATAAATCATTTTCCTCCTAACTGCTGGCTCATTGCCACCAACTATTAAGTCCTGTTTGGCTCTTGCTTCCTAGATAACAAGCTGTTGATTGGCACAAAAACAAAAAACAAAAATGGAAGTTTTTTTAGTTAAAAACATCTTAAAATCGAAGTGGTTGGATTTGTTCAACCATTTGGCTATCGGCCATACAAACACCAACACGTGGCACCGGATGATCCCAAAATGGGTACGGTACTATCGGGTCGGGTAAATTCAATATAGATGCATGTTGGCATTGCAGCCTTCCTTCTCCTTTCAAGGCCTATTCGTGGATATCTTTGCTTCAGAACAAAACCATTAGAATTATTAATATAGGGGATTTTTCAATTGAGAAGATAGACGAAGAGAAATAATACATATTGATCTAAAACTTATGGGCTTGATATAAAAATATTTGTTTTTACCAGATTTTGACATATTGTCCAAGATCTGTTGCCTTTCTGAAGACAGCACAAATTGTCCCCAAAACCACAAAAACTAACCCCAAAATTGAAAAGGCTATATAGATTCCATATAATTTTTTTATGCTTATCAATGGTTTCACTCGTTTAATTATAATTGTATAATGCAAATCTAAAGATTTACGTAATTTCAGTCGCATTCAAAAAGTAATACAAATTTATTTCATTTTTTTACTAAAATAGAAGATTTAGATTCATATAAGAACACATATGTGTCGACAAATGTAGAAAATTTGCATTTGGCATATTAATAATGATAATATTATTATTATTCTGATGCAGGAGTGGAATAGGGAAATTTGAAGTGTCATTTTCACATGTTAAACTCTGGTTAACAAGAAAATGGACTTTCAACAACTTCCAGGAAGCAATAAACTTATCAGACTTTAATATATATATATATATATATATATATATATAATATCTTTGACTTGGTAGATACATTGCATTATTTTATTTTTAATATTTAATATATAGAATTTATTTTAGTTTTAATTTTTAATACATAGACTTAACTTGGAAGACTAAGATTTCACATGGTACAATTTAATCAGTAGATGGGAAGTCATATTAAATGTGATCGATTAATAAAATAATTGGGAAAAAAAAAACATTCAAGTAGGCCACTGCTTGTGGTTGTGAAGAACATTGAACAGAGAAAATGGACAGGGCAGCTAAATTTATTGGGGGTGTCTTTAGGATTAAGAAGGATTTAATTTTATACCCAATCTTTATTTTTTCTTTATTTTTTATTTTAAAATAATATTATTTTAGGGAATTGCTGGTCATACTCACCAAGCAAAGTGCATATATAAGATCGAGTCTAGTCCTGATTGGCAACTAAGAGTTAAATGGATATGCAGAGGGGGTCTGCAGTTTGTGCCGTCCAGAGCAAACAATTGGTTGTTCGATCTGCTTCCATTTATTGAACAAATAGAATGAAGCCATCTCCTCTAACCTTGCCTTTGTTTATGGGAACTGTTTTTCTTTGAGCAGTAGACTTTGCAAAGCTTGATAAATTAAGTATAACATATTTGATACACTTCTGGCATTACTTTCATTGATTAAAATTTAGTCTTCTCCTTGATCATATTCGAAAATGGTTAATGTATAGTATATTTATGGGGAAATGTTTTTTTGTTTGTCAGATAGTCTACTATATGTAATATTATCAAGCAATTAATTTAAAATATTGATTATATATATGTTAAATATATAGTTCAAATTGAAAATTTGATAAAATAATATGATCGATAGACAGTTTTTCTTCTTTAATTGGTCAAGAACTGAACTACATAAAACCCAAAACGGGGAGGAGAAACAGTCGCAATTGGGCTATCTACATGGTAGCCAATTTGGTAAGAATACATTACGTATATATGTCACTTCATGATGTTAACCTATTTGAGTGGAAGACTTGCAAAGCTTAATAAAAGTACAACATATTTGATAGTTCTTGCATCACTTTCATCCATTCGTTATACCTATTTAATAAAGTTAGTCTTGCTTGATCATATTAGAAAATTGTTTTGATCGATGTATATATAATAGATATAGTCTAACATGTACTATATGTTATCAAACAATCAATTTGAAATACTAATTACATTCATTTTAAATGTATATATAGTTCAAATTGAAAGTTTGATAAAATAACATGATTAACTAATTTTTTTATTTTTTTTGGTTGGGATTAAGAAATGAACTTTGTAAAACCCAAAATGGGAAGGAGAACGCATTTGGACTTTCTACGTGGTAGACCATTTAGTAAGAGAAAGTTACATATATATATATATGTAACTTTATAATATTATATTGTTATAAATCCGGGCCATTTATTATTTATGTCTCTATTCAAAGATATCTATGTAAAAAATTAGATAAATTAAAAATCATGATATCTCGAGTTTTGGAACCCTATTCATCAGTTTTTAACTCTTGTTAATTCCTTAGTTAGATTTTAGGTTTTATTTCTCAATTTTTGGGCTCAAAACTTGAGAGTTAAAACTAAAAATGTAAATTTGAATAATAATTTTATACCTTAAATAATATAGAACGGATAATGTTAGTATGTCAAAAATAGAATAAAAATGACAGAAAAAATAAAAAAGGCCACGTTAGTTCTTACAAGGAGTTTGCTCTACATAAGTTGCAAATATGTTTCCTTAGATAAGGCTCATCTTCAAGTTTTGTTTTCCATGCAATTTTCAATAAACTGTCTCAGCATTGACCTTAGGCAGACTGCGCATGTTCAGCACTAATGCTAACAGTCAGTTAATTACATTGCCTCTAAAGTTATGCTTGCAGTTGATACTCCAAAGATGATTTATAAAATAGCAATTTATATTTAAACTAATAAAATATTTCAATATTATATAATGGTTAATGAGTTTTGAATTTTTATCCCACTTTAATCACTAAATTCAATCTATTTGTTGATGTTATGTGTTTTGATGTATTGAAAAATACCAATTTGCCCATTCTATTTTTTTATTACTTTTGGGCATAAATATTATGACGTTATCTTTAATTTGATTTAGGGTATTTAAATGGGATTTATGGTTTAGAATTAGGGTATCAAAGTTTATGGTTCATGGTTTAGGTTCTAAGAGCTAAACTTTAAATTGTTTTGCATGTATAGTCAAATACAAACTTAATACAAATCTAAATCTGCACCGTAATCTATGCTCATTAGTCTATATTGATAAATTGGTCAACTGCAATTTGCAACATGCATGACATAATACTGCCTTCTAATTTCCAAACATAAATCATTTCACGTAGACCCCAGAAATCCATGAGCTGCCCTAGTGGTCTTTGCTCCAATATGTCCTCCTTTGCCTAATTAATTCCTTGAATTAGTTTCAAACCAATTCAGTTGGTCCATATTCAAACTAAAACTCTGCAGCTTGGGGATGTCATCAAAAGAAATATATATTCCAATGTGGCAAAGTGGGATGTTATGCACATATTATGGATAGTTATTTGCGTCAATTTGGTCGGATTTGATCTACTACGTGGTTGGTGCCAATTAGTAAATATGTTTATGAGAATAAATTTAATTTTCATTCTAATTCTTAGCAGTAAGTAAACATGTTAATCAAAATTATTCTGATTTCGATTTATATTGATTTTAATTTATGCTTATTCCAATCGATTTTTACTCATTACGATTCTTATTCATACTCATACTAATTATTGTTTATTCCGATTTTAATTTAGTAAATATGCCCTGAATTAAAGTTGATTATATGGAACTTTTCAAATGAAACCCAACCAAAGTGAACCATGCATTAGGAACTCAATTTTTACCAAAAATTGTAAAAGACGCAAATGAACCCATGCGTTGGGCTTGCTCCTGTGAGACATTTTGTGTTAGGGCTAGACCTTCATTCGGCCATTTATAACCAAGAATCCTTGGACAAAAGAAAGAATTCAAACCCAAAAATAAGAAATAAAAAATACCCCGATCCCCGATTTCTATAAATGACCCCATGGAAATGAATTTTGATTCCCATGGTGAGGAGAGAGACGAAGATGTTTAGCAATTTCAAGGAGCAAGCGATAGAGTACGTGAAGCAAGCCATAAAGGAAGATAATGCGGGCAACTACGCTCGGGCCTTCCCACTGTACATGAACGCGTTGGAGTACTTCAATGACCACTTGAAGTACGAGGAGAACCCTAAGACTAAGGAGGCCATTACCCAGATATTCATGGAGTCCTTACGCCGAGCCTCCGAGGAGATTCGTGCTGTTTTGGATGAAAACTGCGGTCCTGGGTCAGCTTCGACATCGAACGGGCCCTAATTCGGCCATTGTTCTTTACTTGTTTGTTTGCAATAACGATGTGTTTTTGTCCAAAGTTTTGTGTACATTGTTGGCTTCTTTGTGGGTTTGTTATATATGTTTTCAATCTTGGTACTACTGTTGATTCTAGCGAGAAATTTGAGCCTTTATAATTTCAGTGCAGTTTGGTTATACTGTATTGTAGATACGTACTGCATGTTGTTCATTAAAAGAAACAAATGGTTGCAGTTCAATCTCTTATATCTTGAAATTAACGATATGTTTTATATTTGTCCTTTTTCTGTTCTCACTTTTTGCTGAGGAATCATTCAAAATCTTAAACACCAATTGATAGTAATTGAGTTTTAATGTTGTCGATCTACTGACTCTAACCAACCACATCAGAGGAATGGATGTGAGAAAATGATTTGGGAGATGGCATACACTTTGAACAGTCATCTCATTCATCAGTGTATGAAACAACAATATCTGCTCATTGACTTTCATTTTATGACATATTATTTTTGGATATGAATTTTAGTTGTGTCATTGACTGTCATTAACAT
>QANT01004763.1:0-18837 GCA_003254885.1 Purshia tridentata | reverse complement strand
AAATTTCTCTTCCAACTCAAGCATTTACACTACACCCATACCCAACACCATACCTAATAGCTACCATATTCCCTTTACCTCCACTAAATAGAACACCCAATCTCAGTCCTTAAGCTTTTTATTTGTTATTTTGGGCAAATTAAACGTATTTTATGATGAGTCTGTTGTTTTCATATGAATTTTATTCATTGGTTTGAGTTTTTGGTAAATTTTTGGGTTGGATTCATTTATGCTGTCGGAGGTCATTCGGCTCTGATCTGCCGAGTTCGTCGCAAATCTTCGACTGGCTCCAACTGAACATTTGTCATTTGTTCGGCCGACTCCAACCGAATATTTCTCATTTGTTCGGCCGGCTCCAACAGAACATTTGTCATTTGTTTGGCCGGCTCCAACCGAACATTTGTCATTTATTTGGCCGGCTCCAACAAAACATTGCAGTCGTATTCGGTTCTGGTTTGCCGAACACATCCCGAACCAAAAATTTTTAAAACGTCAAAAATTTCTAAAACGTCTAAAACATGGAAAAATACAAAAAAATTACACAAAATGCACGCATACATCATTTGGAGGCTCATAGGGTACGATTTTACCATTCATCTACCCAAAAACCCTTATTTTGATGTTAGAGGTTAATTTGATGTTAGTGTAAATGTAAGAGAGGGTGTAAGTGTGAGAAAGGATGAGTGAGGATGGTTAGGTTAGGATTGATAAAGGAGTTGGGTATGGAAAGAAAATTTGATTTTTTAAAAGTTATAATTTGTCCTTAATGGTAATTTTACTAAGGGATAAAATGGTCCATTCATGTTTAAAACATATGTTGGGTATCAAAAGAAAATTGTTGGGTATGGCTAAAATTTCCCTTCCGGAAAATTGTTAAGTTTACGTAAGTTCGCAAACTATAATATGGAGATGTAGAACTTGTCAGCTCGCCCTAATCATTTAAAATGAATCCAATCAATTTAATATTCAAACCGGCCCAACCCAATTATCTCAAATCTTAAGTTGGGCTCGCTGCCTAGGCCTATTCCACTTTGTTCCTTTGTTTATGTCAGACACTAAACAGGCTTGTTCGATAATATATTTAAATAGAGTGATTTATAGGCTGGTTCAATTTTTTTTCTTCTTTTAGACTAATACCTTAATACTTTTTTATTTTTGACTAAGGTCCAAAAATATTATTAATATGTTTTTAATATATTTAAAAAATATGTAATATTATCCTAAAACTAATGATATGTAAATTTTAATATTATCCTAGTATTATCATAATATTATTCTAATTATATATTACTTTAATATTATATTATATCATAATTAATATTAGCATATTATCCTATAATTAATTATGGGATTTAAATGTACCAAACGAACGATTGACTCTAATTTGTAAATACATTTCAATTGTACCAATCAATCTATCGGCTCTAGTTTGTCGGCTTTTATGTTATGGTTTAACTCCAGGATTTTAGGCTCCGCTCAAAATCCCAGAGCTAAACCCTAACATAACGGCTCTATCGAACCCATTCTATAGTCTAGGAGGGGATGAGATGAAAAGATGAGATTTACCCTCAAAACTCAGGAAATCAAGCAGCTCGAATAAATAAATATATAAATATATATATATATATACACCAACCCAAAAATTGGTATAATTAAAATGTACCTATATATATATATAAAAAAATTTCTTTTACTTGTTTGATTATTTTTTATGAGTTAATATATTGTTTTTTATTATATAATATAAATGAATATTATCATTTATTATTTCAAATTAAAAAAAATAAAATTAGATAATCTTGAATGTTTTAATTAAAAATGTCTGAAGATATTATCTTTCATAATTTTTAAAATTAATTCATACTGATCATCTTAATTTTAAGAGATAATATAAGTTAAAATTTTAAAAGGTCTATTTTTTGGACCTCAATCTAAAAAATTGAATTTAAGTATTAATTTAAATTTCTATATGATTTTAGTCCGAATGACCCTTTAAAATTGGATCTATTTCTAATTATTCCTATATTTAATTATATTGTATTTATTTTTAGAACTTTTTAATTAATAAATAAGTTAAACCAAGTGCCAACACTTACTATATAAACCAAGTTTTCATTTTTCAAGTATAATTATAAAAACTAATTTATTTTTTAAAATCAATATTATGAGTTTTTTTTTTAGTTTCACTACATTAAGTAGGCAAAATGCCAAAAGCTAAAAAGCTTCTCTGCTTGTATATTATATATATTAAATTCAGAATTTTATCCCAAAATTTTATGTAGTTCAATTGGCAAGGAATGGTGTGAGTGTTACAAATTGGTAAGATGTTGAAGGAGTTTTATTTCTTTGTAAATGGAGTAATTCAATTGGGTTACGAATAATACAAGTAGGAAATACAGACATGTGAAAGGGAAAGATACAGTAACTTTTGTAGATGCCCCTCTATGCTTCTAACACTAAAATATCAGTACTTTACAAACATCCGTTACCTGGTCATCAATTTTGTCAGAAAATATCTTATATAAAGCACTATATAGAATTAAGATATTTTCAGAAAATATCTTATATTCTTGATACTATGCTATCTTAAATTTAAATATAAATTTCTTAGAAATTTATATATTGTGCAACTTGAAAGGAGCCTTTTTGTCATCAAGACAGATATATCCTTTGGTAAAGTTGGTTTGGGTTGATTCATGGTGGTTGAGCCCTTTAATATCAAATAAATTCAAAATATTTTAGCATTATCGGATTGGAGTGCCTTCGAAAATTTTCAAAAATTTTCATATCAGAATTCAGATATGTTCTAAATTCACAAAATTATTTCAATTCCAATCCAATATTTTTCAGAATTTTTAGATTTCATATTTAATTCAGGAACCCTATATGTGGCAATATATAATGGCATCACACACCAATTTTTCTCTCTTTGTGATGACTATATATAGTTGTTGATAGGGGTGGGTACTGGGTAGAAGTGTTGGTTCATACCACGTGGATGCCACTTAAATGCCATCACAAACTAAGTTACTAGAATAAGTCCTCTCCTAGGCATTTAATTTCAAGCTTACCTATCATAAAAAATGATGAACTGAATTTTAAAAATGAAACGAAAAACACTTTGGCAGTCCAATAATACTAGGCTTTGAGAAGTTGCTTTTGTGCTAAGGAGACCACACAAAGCAAAAGCCAAATAGTGTTTGTGTTTGTGTTTTTAAAAGCAGAGAAGCTAAATTCGGATCGAGGAATCTGCATCCAATAGTAGCCAAAATGACATGCAGCTTGTACAATTTAGTTAACTTATTTATTTATTTCCACCCGTATGTCATTTAAGTTAATTTCATTGATTTAGTTATTTTTTCAGTTAGTTTTAGCTACGTGACTCTTTTGAAAATAATAATAATAATAACTTACATATTTTCTTCTAACAATATGATATACTTGACTAATAGATAGAATTAACGAAATAAACTTAATTGACACATGAGTAGAAAATCATAGATTATAAAATTTCAAAAATAAATTTGTGAACCAAAGTGATATTCACAGTAAAGTTTGAGGACCATTGCCATAATTCACTCTCTAATAAGCTTATGTAGAATTTTTTTTTTTCAATCTACCATTTGAAAAAGATAAAGAATTATTTTTATCAAAAACCAAATGAAATTGCATTATACCATGCACTATTACAAGAAAGTGGGGGCAGATATGCACTCTTTTAAATACGTCGGCTACAAGGAATTAAATTTAACTAAAGTGGGACAACACAGTATTGTTTGTCACCATTTGGCCGACTTGTCTCATAATATATTCTTATTTTTTAAAAACACAATTTTCTTTTCTTCTTTTTCCCTCACTCTTTTTATTCATTTGGTTATGAATTTTTCAATTACTTCCCGCTCATACCTATACAGGTCCCCTAACCACTTGTTTTTCTTTTTGCCTTGTGATTTATCTTTGTTTTCTTCTTTGAGTATTTTCATGCATCAGACAAAGAGAGTGTGAGAAGGTTGAAGAGATAAGGTTTTATAACATCCACAAAAATATTAATGGTGGACACAGCTAAGCTCAACGTACGAAACCCACTTGAATTAAAGACCAAAGTATCAAACTTCAAGATCCAAGAGATTCCATTTCATCTTCTTTACTCAATCTGTCTTTAGCAATGCATTTCACCATCTTTCCAACGTGTAATTCGTATCTATATATGTTGTTTAATCTCGATCTTCTACATTTAATATCATAAGTGATTATTAATTAATGCAATTTTAGATGAAACAACCTAGCTAGCTACTTTTGTCCTACTGTTAATTTAGAGGTTTACATACATGAAGCAACATAATGCATATAAATTACTAAAGTAAGAACTTATAAATACAAAAAGGTCGTGCTATCTTTGAAACGGTGCAAATAACACTGTCATAATGCTAATTTAATGACACTATTGATATGAAATGTCTAGCCTAATTGAATAAATAGTTAGACCTTATACTAATGAAGCCAATGACAAAGCTATATGGGCAAACATTAGCAATTTAATACTCAATAGTTATGGAACAGTTCTTCCACTTTTCCATTATTTAACAAGTTAATTTATATTGCCGGAACGATCAGATAATAGATATTATTATATACGATTTTTAAATTTAAATAGTATGACAATAGTATAATGTGTCAAAAAATTATTTTGAAATTGAATAAGTGATGAGCAGGTACTCGCATGCCGTCGATGTGATTGTGAGATGACGCGTGGCCGACTAAAACTCTCTCAAAAAAATGCCAATATTGTATTGAGAATGAGTCAGTTTGAGGGCAAATCAGTGAAGCTGTCAAGTTTGAACAGTTAAAGGCAAAGAGAAGAGAAAAGAAAACTCCAAGAAAAATGGAAGCATGCAAAGACTTGGGTTGCAAATTACAACCACCCAAAATGACAAGACCCTCCCATCTAATATATTCCTATCCTAAACCGACCAAGACCAAGAAAATTTGTAATTTCTGAGATATTTTATGATCCACTCGAATATTAATTAACTTTATTTGTGGGGTTTCCTACATTGTGGCAAACAAAACCACTCAATGCTTATCACACCAAATATAGCTACTATGTTTTTCTCCTTTTCACATGTATATTTTCTTTCTTTATTCAATATTTATTTAACAAAATTGTTATTTTCAGAACTAAAAGTGTTATGGTCTGATCTGATCTGATATCAGTAACAATATTTGCCCATTTCCTATGTAGAAATGAAAAAATAAACGCACACTCCAAATAGAAGAAGAAGAAGAATAAGATACTTATGTAATATTCTAGCAATTACAGAGCAGTTTTTTGAAGCATATATAGCAGTCATTCTGAAAATCTATAATGCACTATAACTGATTCACATATTTGGTATAACATAAAATAGAACAAAATTCAACTCACTTGGAAAGTTCTATGAACAAAGGTCAAGAAAACAGTACGTGGATCAAATTTAAGATAATAAATACAATGTGTCTAGTCAGAATAACCAGTTTATATATAGTTATATACCATATCATATGCTGCCATAATTTCTCTGAGTTTATGGCCAACCAAACAAAAGCTTCAATCATCACTTGACATGGTTTTGAAAATACTTGGATTAAACTTTGGAATATGACAGATGCTATCACCGTGGTAACATTTTGGTTAGAAATATCAGAAGGGTATGTATCAGCTCAAGATATTTCATAGTGTTACACAACTTAAAAGATACCATTCAAAATATCCAAACCATGTTATGACAGATATACAACTAAAAATTCATTCCTAAGTTGAGGAAAATGCTGAGTTGGAACTTGGAAGAGTTTGGCATTCAAGTCCTTTGAGTGATATAAGCTAGTTCTATTCAGTAATTTTAAATATTCTCAGGGACCTTAAAAATTGAAATTTTGCGTGGGAGATTCAAATATTTTGCAGATTGGTAAAAATAGAAAAGGTGTAACAACGTCTATAGTGAAAATGACTTTGAAAAAGTGAGCCGACTAATTTTGATCTTTTGCACTTTTTCCACTTTTAAACTAGAGCCCACCAACATTGTCTCCTTCAACACCCTCAAGTGGAAACTTCTTTTATAAATAGACACACAACATGCAACCCCTTAATTCATTCGTTCTCACTTTTCTTCTCTTCAACACATTAGAGAGAGATTAAATGACGTTAACACTACGTTCTTCAGCTTCTTTCATCAATCTTAAAGACCACAAATCCCTCAAAACTTCTGATGACTTCTTCCCTGCCGGCGTAGTTTGCCTTGCGCAAAACAAGCCATCATGCCGCCTCCGGGCCAAGAATTCTTCAGTGCAAGAAACGCAGCTCTTGCGCGAAAGCATTTTAACTGTAGGAAAGAGCACAGAGATGCTTCATGCACTTCCCAATATTGGTCACAGCAAAAATGACTCCAAGGTGCCCGTGTTTGTGATGCTTCCCCTTGACACAGTGACTCATGGAGGGCATTTGAACAAGCCAAGGGCACTGAATGCTAGTTTGATGGCGTTGAAGAATGCCGGGGCTGAAGGAGTTATGGTGGATGTCTGGTGGGGATTGGTGGAGAAAGAAGGACCTTCCAAGTACAACTGGGAAGGGTATGCTGAGCTTGTGCAGTTGGTGCAAAAGCATGGCTTGAAGCTCCAAGCTGTCATGTCTTTTCATCAGTGTGGAGGAAATGTTGGAGACTCATGCAGGTATGTCATCAGGTTCCAAAAATTGTTATGGTATGTTTAATCTTCTCATTAGGGTGCATGGAAACATATATAAAGAGATGCAAAACTTTCCCAACACTTTATTGCTAAATAAGTCAAGCTATGAGATGTAATAAAGGGAGAAAGAATAATTTACTGTTATTGTTAATCTGCATAGTGATTTGGCTCTAAGTCATTAATTACTTAGGACTCAAGAAATTCTGGTATCTTTATACTATTAATTTTCTGTTCCAAAGTGGAGATCTACATCTACCTCCACCTTATGTGGAATTCTGCACTGATTTACTAAAGCATCATTTTTATGAATTTTCAGCATTCCTCTACCTCCATGGGTGCTTGAAGAAATAAGCAAGAACCCTGACCTTGTTTACACAGACAGATCAGGCAGGAGGAATCCTGAGTACATATCCTTGGGCTGTGATTCATTGCCTGTTCTCGGAGGAAGAACACCAATGCAGGTTTACACCGATTACATGAGGAGCTTCCATGACAGATTCAGAGAGTACCTGGGAAACGTTATTGTGGTAATTATCTGCAACAAACATGTTAACTCCAATGGATGCTATTATTTTAGTACTAGTAGGAATTTAACAATACAGAAAAATTAGACATAAAAGAGAATTCATCAAGCAGAACAAAACTAATTTTGGCTAATACAATCTGGTAATAAGTATTTAATCAATATTAATCTTTTCCTCTCCATTTTAAGTCATTGTAAAATTTACAAGGGACTTATTTCAAACATTAGAAACTCAATTTCAAATACTTGTGCAGGAAATTCAAGTGGGGATGGGTCCTTGTGGGGAGCTCAGATATCCAGCCTACCCAGAAAGCAATGGAATTTGGAAGTTTCCTGGAATTGGAGAATTCCAATGTTATGACAAGGTAAGCATTGTGAATAAAAGGCACTTTTGTATTTATGTTGACCCAACAAAATGCCCTACATAAAACAAATTCATAATTTACCACAAAGGCACATAAAATATTAAAAAGAGAACTTTGGTATATTTTCATTCCTATAAACAAGCTTTTTTGTCACACAGTACATGATTGCTTCCCTGGGAGCATCAGCAGAGGCACTGGGGAAGAGAGATTGGGGAATAAGTGGACCCCATGATTCCGGCCATTACAATCAATTTCCTGAAGACACCGGATTCTTCAAAAGAGAAGGAACTTGGAACACTGAGTATGGAAAGTTCTTCCTGGAATGGTACTCAGGGAAGCTACTAAGGCATGGAGATACAATCCTGGCAGCTGCGGAAGGAGTATTCCGAGGGACTGGAGCTAAACTATCTGGAAAAGTAGCTGGGATTCACTGGCACTACAGAACAAGATCTCATGCTGCTGAATTAACTGCTGGCTACTACAATACTAGACATAGAGATGGTTACATACCAACGGCAAGAATGTTTGGCAAACATGGGGTTGTATTAAACTTCACCTGCATGGAAATGAAAGACAGAGAACAGCCCGAACATGCAAATTGCTCACCAGAGGGCTTAGTAAAGCAGGTAAAGATGGCAACTAAGTTTTCTGGCATTGAACTTGCAGGAGAGAATGCACTGGAGAGGTATGATTCTGGTGCTTTTGCACAAGTCTTGGAAACAAGTAGATCAGATTCTGGCAATGGGTTGAGTGCATTTACATATCTGAGAATGAATAAGAGATTGTTTGAAGGGGAAAACTGGCGGCACTTGGTTGAGTTTGTGCAAAACATGGCAAACGGTGGGAATAGAAGACTGTCGAAAAGTGACTCCACAGGGACTGATCTTTTTGTTCGGTTTATCGAAGAGAAGAATGTCAAGAAAACAAAGGAAACTCTTCTTGTCTAGAGAATTAGAAATTGTGTGTGCATCTTCATGTACAAACAGAGTATAGTTTAATCAATGTAATATAGGAAGAGAGAGAGAGAGAGAGAGAGAGAGAGAGAGAGAGAGAGAGAGAGAGAGAGAGAGAGAGAGAGAGAAATTAATTATATGCAGACACCATGATTGGCATCAGATGCTGAGATCTAAGATGTTTCAGAAAAATAAAAGTTCTCTGTATGTCTCCATTACATTTTATGTTCATTCAATCCAGGTATTCATCAATTTAGTTTGGATGACTCCTGGAAATGGCTGCCAGTCCAGTGTTAAGTAGTATAACATCCAGTGTGTTAATAGAAGCATCCCAAACGTTCAAAAATATTCTCATTAATTTCTATGTTCTTTGCTTTATTGTCTCAATAAACTCTGCACCTTCTTCACTTTTCATGACCATTATGAGTTTGCCTTTTCAGGGTTCATTACCCTCCTTGATATTCTTTTTTGAATCTCGGACAATTACTTAACCTGCTCAGACTTATTTTCATTTTCGACTTGGGTAAAGCACTTGGCTTTCCTGATTTTTGTTTCTAATTTTATTGTGTTTGGCATTTGCTAGTACTCAATCTTTAAGTTCTTGTTGCCCATACCATTAGCTTCCTTTTGAAATTTTCAGAGGAAGATGTTTTTCTTCTGCTCCAATCATTTGTATTTCTCCATAGACACTCTGATGGTTACACCCATCACCATACCAAACATGCTTGATACCAAATTAATGTAGGAAATAAAAGCCCCATACTACTACTTGCTAGAAATGAAAGACTCATACGAGTGCTCTAGTATATCAAACAGTAGAAATAGGGCTCTTTCTATATATAAACTAAATAGTAATTATAACGCCTATCGGATTAGAATACTTCAGGGTTGGTTTGGAGTTGGGTTTGCATAAGTTAGACTCTCCACCCCTTTCCTGTTAAGTCTATTGAAGGAAGACTAAACTGGGGTTGCCTGATCTAGAGATGGTTTGCTACAAGTTCTTTTGGACCTTTCCCCCCATCTAACCAAGAAAATGTTTAAATTTGTAGCTGTGGATTAATGCTTCACTTGATGGTTTCGTTTGCTGCAGTCTAACTAGCCTCATTAACTTGATGATAGGCCAAAGAGTATGTCAACACCAACAACAGTATCTAAATTCATTCATCTAGAATAATCAGCTTTTAACAACTATCTCACAACAGAAATATGTATCTTCAAAGTGAGTCAGCATTCAAAGGTTTGAAAGTTATCATCTAAACTCTACAAGAAGGCACATTCCGCAGTCAAGGATAATGCAAGATGACTTGAAGACACCACCAAATATGACCTAGGGAATGTTTTCAATGAAGGCCTGAAGACATATTTCTTTTCGGAAGCTTTAAGGAATCTGGAAGTGGTTTCCTCACTGCCCACTTGATGCCATCAACCTTGACCCAAACACCTGAATATGTCACAATCTAAATAAGAAATCCATAGTTGATTCGTGATTCAAGATTTAAACTTGAGTTTCAGAAAAACATTAATTCATGTTCTGAATGAGCAGTTCATGCAGGTATTTTCTCTTGCAAATCAACTATATCTAAATGATATAAGAACAATAAAAGACCAGTTAATACGTACTCAAGAAAGGGGGCCAGAAACATACTCATAAAAAGGGGACATGAACAGAAAGACCATCTACTATCTAGTTTTGAACACTATTCTAAAGAGAAGGAAGAGAAATATTAGGAAAGCTGCGGTTAAACGAAAGCTAGCGATGCATTATTCAATTCTTGTGAATGATGATTCCAAGAAGGAAATGAGCCAAAAAAACTAGTTCAAACAAACCTTTATCGGCTATTCTACTCTATGCCACAGCATTGGGATTTTATGGAAGTCCTTTGCTGTTGGCATTCCATCAGCATCATAGAAAGAAAACCAACTCAGATAAAGAAAAACAGGGAAACCATAGCCCTCTGGTCAGAGAGGGCTTTTCATTTGATATAGTGTAACTTTATTTCTTTTTTAATTAAGACATTATGTAGCTATTACAAATGGGAATTACATTCTCTCCCTAACTCTAAAATCAATTACAATTATAAGTCACCACACCAAATCAGAACACTAAAATTCATGACATCTCCAAAATTAGGGACTAGTAAGTAATCACCCATTACTTCAAAATTAATGGGTTAACTTACGAATCACCAGCAACTAGTAATGCAACATTTTTAATTGTTAATTGATTTTACAATCACTTGCAACAATAGCACAAATTGAAACCCAACACCGAGCATACCCAATTAGAATAAAAATACTGGGAAGTGCGAGAGAACAAAAGTACCCCCAATGAATTCAAGAATGAGGTGGTGCTGGTGGATCGGAGTTGGGATTTTGGCGGCGAAGCTCTTCGATCACGCCTCCGAGCTCTTTGCGAGCAGATTCTCTACCAAACATGAAGCCGTACCTGAGAAAAATAAATTGGGTAATGATTGGAGAAGATTGTATATAATAAAAGAAAGGAATGCGGGTACTGAGGAAGTGAGAGAAAGTAAAGAGGAAGAAAATGAAGAAAAGAGTAAGGTACCAGCCCGAAACGGCAGAGAAGACTGTTGCGGTGACAATTGTATGAAGGAGTGTGAAGCTTTTCTCCATTTTCATGTATTGGGGGTTTTGAAAAGAAAATTAATGATATTTGAGAAAGAGTCTAGTAAATGGCCAAATTTCTAAACCAGTCCTTCTAGTTTTGACTACATTTCAACGAGTACCATTCTTAAGAGCGATCTCCTTTTTATAAGAAACAAAAAGGATGGTAATCATGGACCTGGTATGGAGTCCATGGTGGGGCCAACCAGTAGTCCGATTAAATTATTCGAACTAAAGGTGTCCAAATAAATACGGCACGACATGGCACAAGTAAATGAGTTGAGCCGGGCTAAAATTTTAAGCCTATTAGAGTAAATGAGTCGGGTCTGGCACGAGCACCACACAGACCAAGCACGGCACAAGCACGGGCATGAAATGGGCCTGAATGATTCCATTACATTATTTTCTTCATTTTTAGAGAATTTTTCAATAAGAATATTTAATTTTCAAACAAAAAAATATTAATATTTAATTATAAATAAAATATAAAAAGAAAAGGAACATGGGCCAGCTCGTTTAAAGCACGACACGAGCACGATTGGCCCGCGAGCTATGATTCGTGCCAAGCCTAGATTTTAACTACATGGGTCTAATCGAACACAACACAAAAGCACAATAAGCTTAATTTAAATGGGTCGGACCGGCCCGTTAGACACATCTAATTTGAACCGTCAAGTTCTAGCCTTATAGGTCCCCATTTAAGAGTTATTTAGGTAAAAAATTAATTAAATCAGACTTGTTTGATCATTTAATTATCATCATAATCATTTTAAATGTTTATCATGAATACTATGTTTATATATTTATTAGATCATGATTTTTAATTTGGTTGATTTTGTGTAAAAATGATTCTTAAATAATTTTACCTAATAAATAAATGATTCAGATCATGTGATTGCATTTAGGGTTGGACTCATTGCGATCCACTCTTACTAAAAAGAATCCCCCTTCCACTAAAGTTATTGTAAATGTTAATACTTTTAATTTTAGGGTGAATAATACTTGTTTAAATGAGAGGGTACATGATGCACCAAATTGTCTATCTTTAAAAAGTAATAATGTGTCCTTATTACTTTTCTTCTTTGAACAGAAACTTTATGAATTTGTTTTTTTTCTAAATAAAGTCATTTGACCACTGCCACTAATTTTAGGGTGAATAATACTTGTTTAAATGAGAGAGTACATGATGCACCAAATTGTCTATCTTTAAAAAGTAATAATTTGAACAGAAACTTTATGAATTTGTTTTTTTCTAAATAAAGTCATTTGACCACTGCCACATCAAAAAATAGTTGTAGTATTCTTGAAAATTTTATTTTAGAAATGATTTGTATAAACAACCCCCAGTCAAGACATTTAGATTCTTGACCCCTTCAAAAAACAGATTGTATGGCTCGGGCAGCCTGTTGTTCCTCGATTTCCATTAAGGTCTTTGTAATTTGGTCAATCCGACTTGTACACCACTTAAAATGACTTAAATGTCCCCTCACACAAAACAACAGGGGCCATATAGAGCGGGAGGTTGGTGATATAAAATGTCTTTGCCTTCTCTTTCAGCAACTATGATGCCTGTTTGTCTTATAAATTCTGTATAATGGAGTACATGGGATATGTGTATGTCAAGAATGAGCTTCCGTCCCCTTAAAAACAAGGCTGGTCTACTTTGAATGCCATTTCCATGCATAAACATTGCCAAATCCCCAAATCATTTCATGCTTTTTCTCAAAATTAATTCTCTGAACCATATATTAATTGGCCACAGAGTTTGCTGTAGTGTACATAATATAAGCACACCTGCACCCTGCACTGATGTGATGAAATCATTAAAGGCTTTTGAAATCAAACTATCGTTATTAGTGAGGGATGTTTCATGATTTCAAATTAGTAACTAAAAAAAACATCAATCCATTATATTTTACAATTTAAATTTTAAAGTAATTGTATTGCTTTTTCACATACAAGAATAATTCCTAGGAGAAAAGGTAAAGAGGACAAATCTCACAAGAATGATACCACAGTGCACGGCTCTGTTTAAAAGGCAAAAAAGACCAAAAAAAATGTTTAAGTATGCCCCTAATTCACTGCCTCCTTCCATTCTAGAATTTTACAATAGGTAAAGCACAGGTTTCCTTTAATTCTTTTATAGCAATGTGCTTCAGGACCTCAGAAATCTACATACTTCCCGGATTCGATAGCAGGTTTGGATAAACTCTTGCCTAATTCTTCTAATACTTGCTTAATATTATCCAAGCATCTGAACCTTCTGAAAAATTTTAAACATAACTTAAGTCACAAGCTTCTCGTATATCAAGTCTACTTGGATTTCCGCTTAGCCAGTGAAGACGTAGATGCCTCAAAACTGCGATTTACAGAACTGGTTCCCACTTCCGATTCTTGTAGAGTTTGCTTCAAGATCTCTACCACTTGACTCATTGTTGGCCGGTCTTTTGCATTCTTGTTCAGGCAGCTATCTGCCAACTTGGCAATTTTCCGAGCTGCAGTAAAAGAATAATTGTTTCTCAGCAGTGGGTCTATCATCATGCTGAACCTTTTACCATCAGCAGGGAACTGTTTAACCCAATCAAGAAGCTTCTGTTCCGCTGTTGGGCGGTTTCTTTCTAACACACGCCTGCCTGCAAGGATCTCATACAGCACCACTCCAAAACTCCATAAATCACTTTGGATTGTAAGATGGCCTGTTTCAACGTATTCTGGTGCAGCATATCCATAAGTCCCTACCACCTGAAAACAGAAACAAGTACAATATGCATAAGTGATATTGTGAAATAGAAACAGGCAACTGAAAATGTGAATAACTAATCCCATGCTTCTGCTCAATAAAGCACTTCAAAGAGGTCAAGAGTTTAGGACCAATTCAATGAAATCTTTTTAAGTAAAAATAAAGAATTTATGAAATGTCTTGGAAAAAAATGTGACATTGACCATTACTTGGTCCCCTAGAAAAAGAGGAGTCAAGCCCTCCTTGAATACATCTATTTAGTTCATAAATTTGCTGAAACAAGTGAAATACTATTAAGAATGTGGCTCAACTGATGCTTTGCATCAAGTGATTAACACCAAGAAGTTAGCTGAGACAGCTAACTTGGATAGAACTAGGGATGGTTTTACATAATGTCTTACAAAAGTCACAGCCTATAAAGATGCCACTCAATATGTGGCTGGTGTAGCCTGTCCCAGAAGTCAGAATTTTACAGAACACTCAAAACAAATTATCTAAGATCTACTTACCGCTGTTGATACATGAGTACGGTCACCCTGTGGCCCTTCTCTAGCAAGTCCAAAGTCTGAGAGCTTTGGCCAAAAGTTCTCATCCAATAGCACGTTTGAGGATTTGAAATCTCGATATATCACCTAATTTCCAAACAAATAAAAAATCATCAAGTAAGGCCACTAAGTGTATCATCAGTAAATAAACTCAGCAATTTTCGGAAATTAATCGTCAGAAGTAAAATTAGAAGATGAGAATTTATATATTTATTTATTCTTTCAAAGTACAGCTAAACCAAGTTTGTGAATTCAACCATTTCTGCAAAGCAAATGGGCATGTCCAGTGGTGGGAATTTTTTGAATGCCCCGAATTGACTCAAATCTGACAGCAATATTTCTTACCTGTTTAAGTTCAAATCCTCCACAATCTAAGCAGACCACTTAGCTAAAATGCTCAGATAGATTTCATAAATAAATACCAATATCCTCTAAATGAAAAAAATACCTTAACTGGATCATGTTATTAGTGTCCATTGGTCAAATTAGAATAGCCATAATAGCAAGTCAACATAGAGGAGTCATATGTTCAGATGAGATGATAGTTTTAAGTCACAAACAAATTGACAAGCAGTAGCATGGTAACTCGGGTATAATGAATAGAAAGAGATATGCACCTGGACTTCCAGTCCCTCATGTAAATAAGCCAATCCTTGAGCAGAACCAAGCATTATCTGTAACCTTGTCGTCCAGGGCAGTGTGGGCAAAGCCCTGTTGAAAAGATGATCTTCTAAGCTTCTATTTGGCATAAATTCGTATACCAATAGCCGTTGGATCCCTCTTTCTCCATCTACAGAACAATATCCTAAAAGTTTTACTAAATTTGGATGATTTACAACACTGAGAAATTGAACTTCCGCAAGCCATTCTTTATGACCCTATATGAGAAAAGTAAATAACCATAAGCTTGGCAACCAAAAAGATCAAAATCACGATGTAAAAGACATAAATATAATGGCAGAAAAATGTGTGTTCAGAAAAGGATATCTGATTAACCTTAAACTTCATAAAAATATGTGCCAATCTCAGAAGGTAAAGACGAAAATATACTACGATATTCAGCAAAATCTTTGTGTCTATTATAATTAAAAAAAAATAGTAATAAGATGTAACTTTTATATAGAACCATTATCTTTTCACTGCTAAGTAATTACCTTTAATCAAATATATTTATAGCTAATTAGTTAATAATACTCTTCACACAAAATTTGAAAATGTGCTTCAATTCATGTTTTGAGTGAAAAACCCTCTTTTTTGATCACTAACAAGATCATGAAAAATATGAGAACTGGTAAGAGCCTTCTCAGACAAAGGGCAACAGCACAATATGTTTCCCACAATCAGAAGCTGATATGAAGGATTTAAACTAATGCCATTCAAACACTAAATGGAACTGAATACCATTTTGCCTAATTTTAGCATTCAGTTGTCTTTCTGTTTTTGCAAACTTTTGTTGCCAACAACAGCATTTTTTATCATTGGCAAATGACAATATTTTCTCCATATTCCTACACTTCCAGCACCAGATGGATTTTAAAGTCCTCATTTGTCATATTGCCTATGTAGCGTCATTGATGAAGTGTAAACCACAGAACTTCCTTGACTTGATCAAACGAAGACATTCAGTTTTGTTTAGGTAGGTGAATCATTACCTCACATTTAGTCTTTTAATGCCCCATTTAGACTTTATTATCTGATTGTTCCTGACTTTCATTTCATTAACAAATTAAATATGATTTCTTTTAAATATAACGAAAATCTAAGTTGAACTACGAACCTAAATGAGCTAGCATATAAAATCCTCAAAGCGAATAAAAAACCTTTCTACTAAAAAAATCACATATTCCAATCAATTATTATTATTAAAATAGAATAGGTCCACTAATAGAGGTTGAAATCAAACATGCAGATATAAATAACTATTTTCTAGGATAAATTCAACATCCATAACCAACCATCAAAATCCACACCATCCAAATATACAATACCATTCAATGCTGCCATCATAATCATTCAACATCTAATAAGAGCCTCCAACAAATAACGATACTCCATACCAAGTAGAAATGGAAAAGAATGATAGGAAGAAAAACAGAGAAACACACAAACAAACAAGCAAACAAACAATTGGAATGGCAAAATTAAACAGAGAAAGTTAATGAAGATATAAAGAGCACCTGTAAGCTATGTTGGTTTAACTTTTTGATGGCAACAACAATTGGACTACCCCGACCAGTTGCAGGCCAAATTGTTCCTTTATAAACACTCCCAAAACCTCCTTCCCCAAGCTTCAGCAACCTGCTGAAGCCGTTTGTTGCTTCCCTGAGCTCTTGTAAAGAGAAAACTCTCAAATTATGCTCCTTCTCTTTGTACAATTCTGGTATGCTCCTTGGTGATGGTAAAGAACTTAAAGATTTCGTTGTACGATCAAAAGCTGGATTGCTGGATTTGCTTTTGTGTCTTAGCTCTGGTGCGGATTGTGCTTCTTGCTTCTTGCTCTTGGATTTGTCCTTGAAGGGAAAGAAGCACTTCATTTCTTTAATTAGCTCTGTGCAATATCAGTCCCAAAGACTCAAATGGTATATAGCGGTGATAATGCTAGCTTCAATTCATTGAGAGAGAGAGAGAGAGAGAGAGAGAGAGAGAGAGAGAGAGAGAGAGAGAGGAAAAGCTACAAGGAAAAGCCGAATTAGATGGGAATAGAATATATATAATAGGCAAAGAAAATCCTCAAAGAAAAGAAGGGAAACTAGCAGAAAATTGAGGTAAACTAATAGGCCCCAGAAACCTATGAAAGGTCAAACAGGGGACAAATGAAAATCCTGATGGAAATAGAAGCAAACAAGCAAATTCTATAGAAAATTATGCAAAATAAGAGTAAACCAGTTGGTGATTGGATACAAGCTGCTATAAATAACAAACCCCAGAGGCCCAGATCGAAATTAAAGTGAAAATGGGAACGGACAGGAATTGAAAGAAGAAGAAATGGGAAATGTAAGAAAAAACAGATAACATTGGATATCTCATTTCACAACCTGGTTTTGGACAATTGACAGTGTCGTGTCTAAAACGACAGTGTTAAGGAACGAAAGGGACAGAACTAAAACACGGCCAGTCTGGCCAGATTTTTCTACATACACAACACAACAAAGTTTGAACCTTTTGAGCATTTCTCTCTCTCCCTCTCCCGATTCACATTAGGTCTTGGTCATTGCGCGTTTGGTTTGGTCTCTACAGAGCCTTGACTCTTGGATGTTGTATTCAATTATTTAATCGGTCACCAGTCGATGAATCAAAGTATTATCGAATAGAGACAGCTGAACACAACTTACTTCCAAATTCCAATTAAGACCCTAAATCCTAAAGCATGAATTGGGTTGTGTTGTCAAGTCTGTGTTGTATAGCGAGCAGCGAGTACCCTCACAATTAATATGTACCATTCCAATGTGCTTTTCTTCTGTGTGTGATGTGAACGCAGCAGTCTCAAGCAGCAATGGAGTTGGAGATGAGGTATGCATTGCTTTTTGCGTATGAATCTGCTGGCGGTACGTCGTTGACTCCCTACGCATAGCTGTTCACATTTTAGACTGCTGATGCATGCATGATGTAATTATAATATATAGTGAGTACTGTGATTACGTAGTGTTGAATATACACATATATGTTATTTTTATCTTTACATTTTAGATAAATAAAAAATACATGAAGGGAAAAAACAAAAAAGACGCATTTATTCTTAAACAATATAGTCAGACCATAACATGTAATCTATCATTTTTTGGTGGAACATGTACCTAAATTTGAAGATAAGGTATTATATTATTGCTGAAACTGGCATGCAATGCAACATTTGTTTCAATATATTAAAGAGAGATTATACTCCTTACTAGAGGCCCACTTATGCAATATATAAACACAAAGCCAGCATCATATGATCAGGTCTTACCCTGAACCAAACATACTAATCCCTAGGTTTGAGTAATGGAAAAAACATCCCTAGTTTTGAGAACAGCCTGGTTTGAACCTTAATACAAGTTTAAAGTAGAATTGATGTTCCTTGTTTTTCCTACTATTTTTATAAAACTTAATTATGAAGCAAATCACCTAAAGGTCTCACTTCAAGAGGTTGAGTGGCAAGATTGAAATAAAAAAAATTGGCACGCGTCACCGTGGACAACATATATATATATATATATATATATATATTTCTTAATGCTGACCTTTGACATTTTCAAAAGTTTTACTACTGGGAAGATAGTCACATGACTCGCATAAAAGTCGAAGATACAAGAAAGCCATAGTGATCTTCTCAAGATCGCTGCTGGATATTCTGTGGTTCGGGACAAATTCTATAATAACACTCTTT
>QANT01004762.1:0-14303 GCA_003254885.1 Purshia tridentata | reverse complement strand
TCTTCCAGCATATGATCGATTATCTATGACAGTTTTACCACTCATTCCAAGTCAAAAAAACCATGCTAACTATTCAATGATGCAGACATACTCATCAGCAGTTTTAATTTGGATCAACCTGTGATTAACTGGACACTGCTGTGGCTGACTGTAAACTTCCAGAACTGAAGTTGAATGATTTTCTTGTGTTTCATAACATGGGTGCCTACACAACTTCTGCTGGAAAAAACTTTAATGGCTTTTGCAGTAAGAGTGTGCGTCCTATCATTATAAATTTAGAGTAGAAAAAGCTCAAAATATGCCTATTGTGGAGTGTTTAAGTTATCAATTTGATCATGTCCTACCTAATTGACTCAATTTGAGGCCAGTATACAGAGAGTGAGAAATCCATAAACAGCATAAATTTCCTGCCATCAACATGACGTACGATTCAGAATTCATACATCAAATTAGCAAGTAAATGAACTTATATCTCTTTTTTTAGACGTTGCATATGAACTTCTATCTCTATAAAACCCACAGAGTGACTAAAATTCTGCTAAGTTTTGTTTCCATTTCTATTTCTGAAAGAAACATTGGAGAACTATCGAGGATAGTATGAATATTTAATACTATGTTTCTATCTATAGAACTATGCAAGAGTCATAATTCATAAATCAAATAAGAATGCAAATTAACTTTTATCTAGAAAACCCACAGAATGATTAAAACTTTGGTATGTTCTTTCTCCACTTCTATGCAAATTCACGTTTATCTAGAAAACCCACAGAATGATGTAAAATCCGGTAAGTTCTTTTTCCATTTCTTGTTCAATTGTTGTTAAAGTATATAACATTCTATCACAATTTTAACCAGAAGGAAATGCAGGTTCCCTATTAAATCATCAAAGTATATAGCAGCAATAACCATCACTACTAGAAAAATGTTAATACATATCAGTCAATAACTGATGTCTATTGGTGTTTACGACTGATAAGGCGCGTCGTGATATCTATTGTACCTTAAACACTGATATCTATAATAGTATTAGTTATCTTATTTATTGAAAATCTAATATCAATGATAACCAATAGATATCAGTTCTATGCTTTACTGATATCTTAAAAAATTGATTAAGATATCTAAAGTAGTTTAAACATCATTTTTGTTTTTATAACTGATATAAATGTCATATTATATAACAGTTTTCTGAAATTTTAAGATATCTATTACCTAATAGATATCATTTCCTAACTGATATTAAATTTCAAAATATTGATATGAAAGTTATAACTGACATCACTGTTTTTTTGCCTAAAAAGTGATATAACTGATATTGAAATGCAAGTTCTGAAATTTCTGCAATTTAAATGCCTTCATTCTCATAAATTCCAACATCCAAATACAAAAGTATTCATATATGTTCACAAAAATGAATTACAATTAAAAGTAGGTATAGCCTACATCTATAACCCCATGCTAGCACTACTATACATCTTCTTTTCAACTCATTCATAAAATCTGCATAAACCTATTCTAAAAACTACCAACATGTACAAAACATAAGTCACTGCTTTCTTCATATCACCAGCCAATCTTGGGAAACACATGTTATAGGACAAATACCAATTTCCACAGATGACAAGTTGTACCATGATACTCCGCTTAAGGTGGCCGACTGCAGTTAAAAAAAAAGACTATTAATTGGACTATCAAGTCTAATAAAACCAAATAGTCATATACAAGCTGCATATAAGAGTCAGTAACATAAAAAATATGGTGTTGGAACTCTATATGAGTAACAGTCTATCTGTACCTCCACTGAGATTGTAGCACATGATGTAGCACCAATAATGTTTGTAAGAATCTAGTTTCTCATTCTTTTCTATCACTTTTTCTAAAGAGAGTGTGTGCTGAGTGGTGGTGTGCAAATACTAAATTAAGATTTTTTTCTTTTTTGCTGATAGTGGGATTCGAAACTGGAAAAAGGGGTTGGGGCACATTGGCCTTAGCCACCTCCTCTGTTAGTTGTTAGTTCTAGTATAATCAACAATGAGTTCACAATATTTAATTGAAGACTTGTAGGTCATGCACAAATATTAGTTACATTTAATATTTAGTGCTTACCTGACGTTGGGGAAACCATTTGTATATTTGTTTTAAAGCCACTGACTGTTTATGGAGTTGTTCAGAGGTAATCGCCATCTGCAATTCAGAAAATGTATCAATCATCAACTTTTTTGTTCAAAATTTTACACTTAATATTACAAGTTAATATTTGTTTAGGACAGAACAAGAAAGAGACTTTGTTTTTTGCTGTTCCTGAATAATCCGAGTTGAAACTCTTCCTGGAAACAAAGTGTAGAAAATGAATCCATACTAGTATACCACCAAATGAAAAGCTTAATTTAAATTAGTATTAATGGTTTCTGAAACGAAGAGACGAAAACTTACTTTGCTTATAACCCCATCATCAACTATAGAACTACTTAACTTCCTGAACAGCTCACATAAAGTCTCAATCTCAATCACTTGAACTGCAAAAACCAAGAATGTAATGCACAGAGAATAATGAAGTGAAACCCAAAATAGAAAATTACACCCAAGAAACAAGTATATGAAAACAAAATGAAGCTTACAACAGGTTTGAGCAGCAAGAACAGCTGCGTTTTTGCATCCAATTGCTGCTTCATGCAGACACAACCCATAAAAAACGCCTTATGTGAACAAAAGTTGTGTTCTTTGAGGAGAGTTAGTATGCACTGTACCGTAACATAAATGTTAAAAGGCTAGCCTCAGACTGCTGGCATCGACTCTTGTTTTTTCCCTTTCAAGACTACAATACAAGAAAGTGATTTAAAGATTTCCTGAACAATTACAAGGCTAACGAGAAAAGGGAGAATAAAGAGGCAAAGAGTGTAGGAGAGAGAGATAGAGAGAGAGTGAGAGAGAGAGAGAGAGTGAGAGCAAGAACACATCAGTCATGACTAATAAGGCCATGATGTGGACCACATCTTTGTTGAGATTCTAAAACCATTCAGTCTAGTGATATTTGTCTGCAAAATGAAGGGGGAGAAGTGGATTATAATGTGGAAGAGCTTATTCAGACAATTAGTGACAAGTAGAACACAATTCTTAGTTTTCTTTTGGATGCATGGATGCATACATAATCTATGAGCTTTGAATCTATGGTATAAGATATACACCGTGTATCACTGTAGATATATTTAGACTTTACAAAGAAGTCCAAGCATGTCGTTACCAAAAGAATAAAATAACAGTGTAGCACTTATTTAAATGGAAAAAAACAATGAACATTGTAGGGAAAAAACAAGTAGCTTTTGCTAATTTCGAATCCATTTTTATCTGAAATCTAAAAACACCTTGCAACTTATCAATTTGATAAGAGCTCATGAGCTTATTATTGGAAGTTGCAGTCAGAACCTAAGATATGAAATACATTTTTCACATTACATTTCCTAATGTTCAATCAAACTAGACAGCAAGCACCTTCCTTCCCCGTGAAACTAAATCAAAATCTATTAGATTTATCAACTATGGAAGATTAATTTCATAACATGCTTGAGCAATGAAAAATAAAAATATCACGCATCCTGCATTTTAGCAAGGGACTTTTTGACACGCTGTGTATGGAATCTAAGAGACATATAAAAAGAAAATAAATTCAGGGGGCAGAGGGAAGAAATCAAATCCAAAAGGACAATAAAGAACAAACAATAACATAAAATGAAGCCAAACAATAACATAAAATGAAGCAGTTTTGGGTTCAGGTTATGGCAGAAATGATACTTCCTCAAGCATAGTGATATGAATTCATTATTTATTCAAAACCAAAATTGATTAGAAATTCGATATATTGGCACCACTATCACAAGTTACAAAAGGACGTACTTAAAAAGAGATTCACGCAATAATTTGTCCATGTGAAATTCAAATGGCAGATCAAGATCTTTCAATGTGGTATTCTCATCAACTTTTTTACCTTTATCTGTACATCTTCCAATAGTCGAACCCCTCAAATCATAACAAAGATGAATTCATAATTCAATGCAAAACATATTCCCCATGACCATAAAGCGTACCTGAAAACAATACAAATAAAAGAAGCCAAACCAAACTAAACTAAACCCAAATTTTCATGCTTATATTACCCCCCTAGTACTAGTAGACCATAAAATTTCTATGAAGCATTCGCTTAAACACATATACTACAAGAGAGAAAGAGAGAGACCTTGGTGTTGTTTAGCAACAGCTTCCAGTGGGTGAGCTTTCCAATTCCAACTACAAGTATAATTAAGCATATGAGTAAAGAAGGAAGCTTTCACAAAAGGTTATCATTTTGTCAGCAGTTTCCAACAAAGTCAATCATCTCTCATTTTATCTTAATAGATGCTAAATTGTTATTTCTCACTTCATTTCAAATTTCAACATCCAAGAAAAATGAAATCTAGCAGCAAGTCTCATTGATTGTACACTTGATCACAAAATGCAATAATATAGCAGCAAATCTAAGAAAAAAAATCAAAATTAGCCAACCCAACCCAACCCATAAAAATAGCAGGGCTTCTCTACAGATCATTTCAAGAGAACTAAATTTGACTAGAACCCATACATTAAAATCACCAACTATCCAAAAGTTTAAAAATTTTACAGAAAAGCCCCAAATTTCTTTGTAAAATAAACAACAATCAAACTAGCAAACTCAAAAATCAAAGGGCACAGAAGACAAAAATCCGCAATAACCATAAAAATTGGTTGAAATTAACAAAAAAGAAATAGAAAAACAATAAGAACAAAAAATTTACCTTTCAGAGGAGTCAGAAGAGAGAACGGTCTGGATGAGCTTCCTCTAGAGCTTGAAAGAGGAAGGAGCAGAGGCCTCGAGGTCATCCTCGTGCTGCTTCACGAACCAGTCTCCTCTTGAGTTCCTCAACATGAAGGTGAACACTCCCATTTGGAATCAAAACCCTAAACGCAGTGCGTTTGAGATGGTCGGGTATGAGGTGGTTGGGTCTAGTTTTTGGGTTTTGGAGAGGGCGAGACGAGAGAGTGCGAAGGGACTTCGACGGCAAGGAAGACCGGCGGTACTGACGGTGGTGGCGGGTCATCGAAGGTTTAGAAAGGGGGAGACAAAGAGAGCTGAGAGAAAGTGTGTGTGTGTGTGTGTGTTTGAGAAGGTCAGGAAATAGGAAGATTTTGTGTCTTTGTATTTTTCAGAGAAATTGCAGATTTGGCCAATGTTGGGGGCAGGCGACTGGTTTTGATCGGAGAAAGGGCACGGGAGAGAGAAGAGAGAGAATGGATTGAGAAAGGGTAAAAGAAGATGAGAATCTAAATTTTTTGGCACCACGTCTTTTTTTGGAAATGCCATAAAGAAAATCTATTAATAAGGTGTTTTGTTGTAGTGGCGAGAAAGATACACCGCCGAATCACTTAATGAAATTAAAGATATCAGTTTATATTTTAGATGTCAGCTTTTAGGATTTTATTGGTTTGTGGGTAAAAATTTAGATATTAGTTTTAAAAAGGGCTGATATTAAATATTGTTTAGATATCACCAAAAAAATCAATTGATATCTAAATTTCTATAATATCAGTTTTGTTAAAAACTGATAACAAATTGCTGATGTCTATTGACATTTTTCTAGTAGTGCATGTTCAAAAGAAATAAGACTCTAGACTTGCTTGTGATATTAGTTTTAAAAAGGGCTGATATTAAATATTATTTAGATATCACCAAAAAAATCAACTGATATCTAAATTTCTATAATATTAGTTTTGTTAAAAACTGATAACAAATTGCTGATGTCTATTGACATTTTTATAGTAGTGACAACAGCTGCACCTTCATTATTTGGCACGGTTTGATTAGTAAGACAGTTAATCTTTTTGGAATCGAGGTTATAGGAGACTATACGTCTGTATTCGTCAACCATAAGAATCTCATCACTCTTCCAAAATGTCAATGACTTCTCAGTGATGAGCTCAAAAGTCAGATGTTTTGTCCAAGCACTCATATGACCACCAAATTCATCCATTACCCATATTTCAAAAGATGCACCATTTAGAAAAAAAAAAAGCAACAAATTCATTCCACACTAAAAGGCGCATGCAAGAAGTCCCAGAAGTGTACTCTAACATTGTGGAATGATATATACTTTCTGGTAACAGCATATCATAAAATTCCTCTTCACCTGTGTTAAACAAAATGATCACATACCTAATGGTTGCCTCCCCCCTTGCGTGAAAGGCATCCATTTGCTTATGTTGCTCACGTCCCAACCAATAACACATTCCCTTGAAGTACATCTGGAATTTGTCAGGCATAATGGTAGTTTCGGTCTTGTCTAAAGAATCAGTCTTGATCTCTCGCCAAGAATCAGTGCCCAGGGTGTATATTGCTACTCTGGGAGTTTCATAAATATTTTCATATCCATGACCAGCACCATGATACCAGTTGCTTTTAAATTCAATATTAATAACTTTGTAATCTTTAGACTTAGGATCATAGCCAAATCCCGTGGACTCTGTGTTATGGTAGGATAATGGTTGGTGTGGCGGGCAGGGAAGAATTTTGAATTCCTGAATAGCTGGATTCCATAAAACCACGTCCGGATCCGTTGTGTCCATAAAAGGGAGTTGAACTACTACACAAATGATCCCATCACAATGGCCTACCATAGTAACGGAGTGCAAGTGCCCTGAACTTATATCAACAGGAAATTCGATGTCCTCTACACCAGAAAGAAAGCTATGCTCATCATCATCACCATCCTCATTATTACTGCAAAGTTTAAGCATTGAGAACTTATGCTTACGGACCCACCGCCTCAACAAGACATAAGTTGAGAGATTATTGTGCATGGAATTGGAGAGGTGCTTGCCTACAAACCTAGGACTGCTCATCATACCACACCACCGTTTAGAGACACACTTGAATCGCATAAGAGCTTTTGGAGGCAGACATGATAGGATCTGCACCAACATGTCTTCTCCAATTTTGCTTTACATTGTCATTTCTCTGCTAGAATAAAAGTTTTGTATAATATTGTACTATGTATCGACCTAAGTTTAAGTATTTATACAGGGGCTATGCTAGGGTGTATCATGCGTTTAGTGGTTTGGACTTTGGGCTCTCAACTTTCAGTTAAAAAAAAAGTAACAGTGACAGAGCAATCCATGTTCGTCTGTGGGCCTTGCATATCCAACCCATTGGACATTAGCTAGCAACGGCTGCAGTACATTAATACGGCCCACATCTGACCTTTTCTTTCTTTTTTCAAGTATAAATCCAAAAATTTGTAAGGTAATAACAAAGATATCGTGATATCTAAATGGATGTTCATCCTTTAATGAGGTGGGCCTTTATTAGGCCCAACATTAATACGTTTCGCCTTCGTAATTAATAATACAAGAAAACTTTAAAATAAAAATAAAAATAAAATTTTTAACGAATCCATCACGCTAAAAAAAATCATACATAAAAATGAAATATCCCTTGACATGAAGATTAGTATAGTGTGAATACATTATGAATATCATATATTTCTAAAATTGTGCTAACTCAACCTCTGTTTGGTCTCTATATTTCTAAAAATATAGATTGTGTACCCTACATAAACCAACCACAAAGATAAACTGAAGAATGAACCAGAATGAAGCTCTATACAATTATAAATCCAAAAATATAACAGCGCCTGGATGAAAAAGGGACTATAAACAGTTAGATTCCAAGAACATGGTGCACCTATCTTGGCATCATTTCGGTATGTGCCTGATAAGGATGCATGAGATTTTCTGGGTGAAAATCATGGTTTAACCAAGACTGATTTGGATGCATCTACATGTTCCAAGAAGAGCTTCTAGAAGTTCCTCTTCTGTGTTGGCCTGCAAAAGTTATTCTTACTTAAAATGAATCACAATGACTGTCTCATAAAGTAAATTGATGCAGTGTAATAGCAAACAACCCACTAACACTCTCAATCTGCCTTTCTTCTGTTCACAACCCATATCTTCAAAACTATTCTCTTCAGCTTCTTGACAATTTTTGCATGTAGTTTGTGATATTTGACTTGTTTACCCGTATCAGAAATGCCATTTCTATGACCAAATTGTTGAGGCAACCAATAGCACTATTGACCACTGTCCTTGCTACAGTTGAAGACCCCATGTCAATCATAATCTAATATCAGAAGATTTATAGGTTAGATATAATACCATGCAAGTAAACCCAAAAACATATATGGCAAGCACTCTGCAGACTTGTAGGCTAATACAAAGGGCAAAAATGTCATTAATGCCAATGCAAATGCAAAAACATAATTAGCATTCGTAACTCTCGCTTATATAGGACTTGGTAACTTACCTCCAGATAGTTCTTCCAGCGAAAATACTGTACTTCACAACCTTGACCCACCAAGAAGGCTCTCTTTCCAACACTCTTCTTGATCATCCATACTCCCTAAGATAAACAACTCAAAGCAATGTAAATACAAAAGACATAACTACTTAATTTTACAAATATTCATTCTTGAATAGACTTGGACCTAACCTCAGAAATGTATGGTATTATATTAAATCTCGAATTCTTGTATGCATCAGCTCCCTCGACAAAGCTATGCAGTATTGGATGTTCCTCCAGAGGAGTTTTCAACATGTAATAAAACGCCAACGTATACAAGTTTGTGCCAGGGACCTGATTCATGGTTATGTGTACTAAGCAGATTGCTTCTTGATGATGATTATGATAACAGTGATTTTTTTATAATGATTTGAACCAAACTTACTTGTATGTTAACTATAAGGAAGAATTCTGGCCCACCTAGTGCTTCATATTTCTGCATTCATCCAATGGCATGTATAATTAGAATTTTTTTTCCATCATATATATGTAGGTATGTAGATTCAGATTGTCAAAAAGATAATGTATAAATAATCAACATACTAGAAAAGTTGATTATTCAAACCTGAACAATACCACCAGGACGGTTGCCAAGATCATCTTCTCGCTTGTCAGATCTTAGCCAATCTACGCCAACCAGTTGCATCAACGTGCTTTTTCCTTTACCTGGTAAAAATGATATACATTTACCCAGTTCAGAAATTGGAGAAAACAAAGATCAAAATTTCACTCTCATAACAGAAAATGCTATCGAGATGTGTTGTAAAAAATCTTCTAAATTAGTGTTCCAACTAAAGGAAAATGAATATATAATATTATCACGGATTTATTCACCTATGTAAATTCTTTAGAGGGGTGGAGATGGGGAAAAGGAAATGGAGGACCAAATTAACCTTACCTAAAACGAAAAATCCCGTTTCTTATTTATTTGGAGTAGGTTATGTAAATCCTATCATAAACTGAGCCAACCTCTCAGGCATTCATCTTTTTTAGAGGAGTCTTAGTTGAGAGAAAACTATAATATCAAATTGGCTAGTACATCGTTGAGTATATACATCTTTTACAGAGGTGCCTAAACACTTTTGCACCATCGTTTTTGCATTTACAAATTTCAAGAAATATGCTTAACTCTATGCACTTTCAATATCTATAAACATGTTCATCTTGTACTAACAAATGTTTAAACCTCATCATTGTTCTTGAATGATTTTTGACCTCTTATGCTTAAAAAATCAAGCATCACATGTTACATAATGTTAGGTTCTTCCCGCCTATCTGCAGATTCTTGTATAGAATTATTTGACATAACCGCTATATTGTTCATTCTATCACCACCAACTTCCAACCTATTAATGGTGAGATGCTTAATACATCATTTAACTAGACCATCTTAAAGACAGTTAAAATAACTTCAGCCTTGTAGAGGAGGAGCATTCATAAACCCAACCTAGAGAGTAAATCAGGTTTGCAGCCAAAATATGCTTTATGGAGTCCAGGTTTGTGTGTTACAATTAAATTATTACAATTGAACTTTCGAGGAATCTGCATGTATTTCAAAATCTTGATTTCTTCTCAAATTTAGCTAGAACTAAAAGAAAACAAAAATATCATCTGATTATCTTGTAAATAACTTCCCCCACGTACCAGAAAAGAAGAAGGTTTGCCTACTCCCCAGCTGC
Source organism: Purshia tridentata (assembly GCA_003254885.1). NCBI lineage: Eukaryota > Viridiplantae > Streptophyta > Magnoliopsida > Rosales > Rosaceae > Purshia > Purshia tridentata. Next base: position 4,223 of record QANT01004762.1, on the reverse strand, counting down.
AAGGTAAAGTACAACTTAGGTCCTTTGGAAGAGTTTCCCCATAGAAGCATGACATGCTATCTTACCTAGCCAATTCTTGCAAGCCCATATAACCCTTTTTCTTAACTGTCACATGAGGAAATTCATCTTAATCAAAATACAAAGGAAAGAAACAATTAGAAGGAGCAACTTTTAGGCTGATGAAAAAACTGACCTCTAGGTTCACACAACTTTTTCACAAGAACAGCAGCTGATGACAGTCCGGGATGGTGTACATTCTGAAAATCCAGAATGTTGCGAACATGGTCAAGAAATAATAAATTGACTTCAATGGGCTGCCTCAGTGGCATCCTTGCACGATAGGCGGACGTGGTTAGGCAATAGTGTGTGTGTGATCAAAAAAACTTGTATCATTTCAACACAAGAAAGAACATACTAAATTAGTGATCATAATTCATACAAACTAACGTAGTAAAAAAAAAAACAGCATTAATTGGAACTACTTTAGAATGAAATCACCATTGTCTAATGTTGTAATATGTATAGACATGCATAAGTTTAGTATTTATAGGAGTGCAACCCCTGTTTGCATAAGGAATTTCAATTACGCAAGGTTTCCTAGTTACAAAAGATAAGCAAAAGGAATTTCAATTACACAAAGTTTCAATCCATGTCAATTCAGTTTGAGGTCTTACTGGGGAGTTGGGGTGCTCAGCAACAGAATCTTGGCTTGGGGGTGCTCAGCAACAGAATCCTGGCTATCAGCCAGGGGCCGTAGGCTACTCAATTCTAGCATCTGAGATGCTTGGCATTCATTCCTACGCCTTCGCATGTAGCATATGAATACTGCTGTCGAAATCCCCAATAAGAAGATGATTCCAGCTAATGCGCCTATAAGAATTGGGACCTTGGTGGATAAACCACCACTCGCTGGACACTTGGGTAGCGATGGGATACCACACAATCCTGGGTTATTATCAAAACTGCAAAAAATACATAAACGAAAATCAACCAACAACCCCCCTCCCTTCCAAAAAGAAGAAAAAAAAAGAGCGAGACTACCCTTGAATACTCAATCACATAAAGACATACTTTTTTTTTTTGGCCAAAACATAAAGACATACTTAAAGACATATCAAAAGAAGTAACTAACATATCAATTCAAATAAAGACTTACTTAATCACTCCACCATGCACAAAGATGGCATACAACCTTGCTGGTACTTCACCTTCCAAATTATTATTGTTTAACAACCTGATCAGCAAAAAATACATGGAATTTGTAAAAAAATCTACACACTGTTTATTTTATGATGTTATTTGTCTCTGTGCAGAGGAAGGGGAGGGGAGAAGCTAGGCAGTGACTCTACTTTGTATTCTCTGGTCAATTTCTTCAGCCCTAGAGTGTCTCTACAAAGTATGGTGACCATACTTAGCTACAGTATTATTTACATTTCTCATTTCAATAACAGAATGACTTACAAAGTTTTAAGTGGCGACATGGTCAATGTCTCTGGAATACGGCCACTAAAACTGTTGTATGACAAATCCCTACAAACAGGAATGTAGAAACGGGTCATGAAACTGCCTTTGATATTAGCTTAAAAGACAAGTTCAGTCAGTAAAGCTCACAGCATTGTCAGATAATTTTGGCCCAACCCTGGTGGTAGTGTGCCTCCCAAAGAGTTAAAACTTAAGTTCCTGTCATTTTATTTAAAATCAATGATATGAAATTAAAGGCTATGGAGGATATCTAGTAAAATTTAGTTTGACAGTAGATACTTACAGGCTTATTAAGTTGGAGAGGAGAATGATTTGTGAACTGATGTGCCCTTTCAAGCCATGACTTCCAAGATCACTGAAATTCCACATGATATAATTATCATTGAGCAGACCAATGATGCATATAGTTAAAAACTTAGAATTGAAGGTAAAAGTACTTGCATGTCAATTATGGTACGGGCAGTTCCCATTTGGTTTACATGACATGTAACTCCCACCCAAACATGCAAATTAGTGGGAGCACAGGGTCACCAGTCCAGCCCATGCTCTCCGTAACACCCAAGGAATCTTTCAAAGCTTTTATGGCAACCACTGCAAAATAAACCCCACAAATCACAATTCATATACCTTTCAATAATCAACCAATTTGAATAATCAACCAATTTGATTTTGATGTCAGTTAGACATACCTTCCTGTGGATCGGTGGCCACGACTGCTGGAACAATTGCGTAGTTCTCCAGCCCACAGAGGAGAGCTGCGCCGATCACCGGCACTAGTTTAACCACCAATTGACTGCTGGCATCATCAACAGTGTAATGACAGCTGTAGGCGGCATAGTTTCCCACTTCATTGTATATGTCGAGTCGGGTGACATTTAGATTATTAATCCAAATATCAAATACCCTCTGGCCTGGCTGACTCACTGTTGAATCTAGCTCTGCAAAGTGTAACCAGACTAAATAGTGGAAGGACAGGTCTACCTCAAGAAAATACTCCGCCTTATCGGTAGAAATAACTACCCACTGATATAATTCCATCGGTAAATAATTCGGTGGTTGTTGAGTGTTTGTAATGTGGAATTTGGTGGAAATGCCAACTGTTGGAGCATCAATTAGGGAAAGGAAATCCCATTTCCGATTGAAACGGTCAGATTCCTTGTACCTGGTACTTCTGCTTCGCCATCTGATCCGTACGAGGTCCATATTGACTGCGGTGGCGCCAGCAACTCCACCGGTGACTTTAACTCTCAGCGGCTCTCCGACCAGTTCTACACCGGCGGAGTCACCGCCCTAGTCTCCAACCCAAATAGAGTGGGTATGGTAAAGAGCCGCATGAAGTAACGGCCGGACGTCAAATTGGGGATTATATAGCAGCTCTTCTTCACGGACAGGGGAAGTAACATAGAGTACTCTTCTGTGCTGTGTTATAGATTTTTGGGTTGGAGACCAGGGCGGTGACTCCGCCGGTGTAGAACTGGTCGGAGAGCCACTGAGAGTTAAAGTCACCGGTGGAGTTGCTGGCGCCACCGCAGTCAATATGGACCTCGTACAGATCAGATGGCGAAGCAGAAGTACCGGGTACAAGGAATCTGACCGTTTCAATCGGAAATGAGATTTCCTTTCCCTAATTGATGCTCCAACAGTTGGCATTTCCACAAAATTCTACATTACAAACACTCAACAACCACCGAATTATTTCCCGATAGAATTATATCAGTGGGTGGTTATTTCTACCGATAAGGCGGAGTATGTGCTTGAGGTAGACCCGTCCTTCCACTATTTGGTCTGGTTACACTTTGCAGGCGGAAAACAGGAGAAGTGAAAGGGCGAAGAGGAAGGCCATTGATGGATGGTGTGTGTGCTCTGACTCTGAGAGTTCTTCGTGATTTAGAAATGAAGGAGGGAAAGAACAGTGGGGCAATTTGAAATTTGAAAAAGCTAACAGAAGGAAGCTGATATATCCCACTCACATTTTCTCAATATTTGCAAGGTCCTCTATTGATACCTAAACTTGATCCCCAAAATTGGCGCTCAACTATAGCCAAGCCCCAAGTGATATTGGGCCCACACCACATAACCCACGTGAAGGCATATGCTTGGAAACACAATCAAAAGCAGCAGACAGCCTTTGCTTGGATGGCCCAGCTGCCTCAGACTTCATGCAAGTTGTGCCTTGTGAGGCGCGTCATTGATGGACGTTGCAGATTTTTATGGCCGTTGTACATTGAACGACTGAGATGGAGAAGGTCCAACATATCACTTTTTGGCTCCCAACACTACTGTAGAGTTGATACCCATAATATTAAAAAAGTACCATTTGATACCAAAAGAAGTATTAAGGTATACCATTGTAGAAGGCCTAACAGTGGAAGAAATTTGTCAAATTAAAAATTATTTTTTTTGTTTTTATTTTTTTATCTTTTTTTTTTCCTCAAATTTATCTTTCTTTTGTTTTAAAAAAAAAGAGAGTTCTATTTAATGAGAAAAGAAATAATACATGATGAATCATCAATACTCTTATCATTCTTTTGATTTTAATCTATTTTCATATATTTTTGTTAATTTATTTTGAAAGTGTACTAGGCGATAAGATGATCAGAAATGGTCTCAAATATTGCAATTCTATGCATTATAATTTACTAGACTCTTGGCTAGGGATGGCAACGGGGCGGGGCGAGGTCAGGTTTGCCAATACCATCCCCGCCCAATCGGGTATACGGGTATGCGGGGCCCCAAATCTT
>QANT01004761.1:0-11341 GCA_003254885.1 Purshia tridentata | reverse complement strand
TATTTGTGTGTTTGCTCTTCTATGTATATATTGCTATTTTTTTTCTTTGAATTTGCTTCCTGCAAGTTCGATCTCTTCTCAATGTATATTGCTTTTTTTTTTATTTGAATTTGCTTCCTGCAACTTTGATCTCTTCTATGTATTTGCTATTTTTTTTTTCTTTGAGTCTGCAAGTTTGATCTCTTTTATGTATATATTGCTATAATTTTTTATTTGAATTTTTGCATCCTACAAGTTCGATCTCTTCTATGTATATTGTTTTTTGTTTTTTGTTTTTTGAATTTGCTTCCTGTAAGTTTGATCTTTTCTATGTATATTGTTATTTTTTTTTCTTCGAGTCTGCTTTCTGCAAGTTCGTTCTCCTCTCTTTACGTTTTTTTTTTCCTTCTATGTATAATGCAATTTCCTTTTATAATAAAAAAAAAATTCAGATTGATTCTCCACCCACCTATTTATATGTCTTTATCTTTAATAAAATTTCAATTGAATGACCCACATGAATTTTTGAACATGGGGAAAGTCTCCAGCAAAAAAATATAGTGATCACCAAATTGATATTTTTATTATGTGAAATTGAAACCACCATCTATAGTGATCAGGTTAATCCATTTTTTAATACTTGTAATATTGATGGTCATTCAAATGTAATATGATGTCCTACCCAAACTTTAACTATGAGTTTGATTAACTTCATTTTTATTGATACAATTTTTTTTTGTTTTGCAATGTCATGTAGAGAGATGGCTCACCTAAATATGTCAAGCTCGAAGAAAATACAAGTTACAATAAACACATTGATAGTCTTCATTTAGACTCTATTTGTTTTATGTGCTACTAGTTGTGGCTATGTATGGTTAGGTTCCCAAAAATGTCTTACAAACATGGTTACAAATACACGCACTACTACAAAAATGCTCATAGATATCACTTCGTATATATCAGTTTTAAATGTAACCGATATGGTTAAGTTTTAAATATCGGTTGTATTTTTATTTTTGAAAAACTGATATATATAATATTTTAGAAATCATTACGTTTTTCAATATGATATCTTAAGTTTTTCAGTTTATTTAACTATTCATTAAAACTGATATCTAAGATAAACAGATGAAAACTTAATCCAAAAGGCGCTATTGTTGATACAACTTAAGTTTATTTTTTTTGTCTAACACGAGCCTTTGCGTCAACACTGTCAGTGAGACTCACCTAGACACTCATCTAAAAGCTATCCTTCATCAATCTCCTTGGTGGATATCTCCAGTGGCGTCTAGCGACGGGATCGGCACCGGGCTGTTCGCCTCCTCCTTCCTCTTCTTCCTTTGGCCTCAATCTCCTTAAACTTCCAGAAATTTTTCAATCACAAAGAATCAAACCCCCGAACCCAAATAGGTCCGACAACCAGTCACCTCCGTCGAGTTCCCATTTTTCTGCGCCATCGTGACTCCCAGTTGGTAGAGGCTCTTCCCAATTCAGTCTCTCAATCACTTTGGGTTTTCTGTCCAACTGAAACAGTCACGTTACCTAGCTCATCGAAGTCTAACCTCTCCCAATGCTATCTTCAGTTCTTCTAGGGCTGATTTGGATCCCGATTTGGTGAGCCCATATATTTCTTTATTTCCCAATTTTCTTGCTTAGGGTTTTATTTTTGATTTCTTTAAATTTCTAATTTCTTGTAATTTCAGTTTATATTTAGATTTAGGGTTCTAAATATCTACAAGTTGTTTGAACATAAGTGTTTTGTTATTTGGGTGCTGCTGGATTTTGAGTTTGTTTGAATTTGGGCCCATGTAGTTAGTTTGAACTTGGGTGTGTTTGAATTTGGGTGCTTGAATTCTTTGTATTGACCTGAAATATGGAACTTTATGTGCTAATCATTCGTTAATTGGGTCTGCGTTATGAACTCTTGAATTGAGGAGGGAGGATGAGGAGGGAGTTTAAAGTTTTTTGATATTTGGATTACAGAGTCATTTAGAACTCTTGAACTGTTGTTAACCTCATCACTATTCTTTAACATGTTAGCCATAGCCGCTATCTGTAAAAAGAAAAGTGTAATTTAATTTGAAATTCTGGAGAAACTGAGTGCATTCTGCTTCTTGTCCTATCTACGCCTCTACTATGTTTTATAGTATTCCTAGAAATAGGTTAAGGTTGTAACAATCTTCTTGCCATCAATTTGAGCTTTATTCTTAATCTTGTTTACAAATTGTGACTAGTGCAGGTGAATTTCAAGGACCTGCCCTATTAGCCATTTTGGAAGGGTCCAGCTTGAGTAGAGAGGATGTAAGTAGTCTCCAATTTCTACCTCCATGGAGACTAAGGGGCAATACTCTTAACTATGGTTTGACTTTGCTTAGCTATTATTTTATCTGTGATCTCCTCTCAGTCCTTTCTGGTGGCTGCTTTTACATGTTTGATCCTTGTGGTTTGGTGCTTGTTGCACCTTCAACTTGTGCTCCTGCGACAAAAATGTTTTCTTTGATAGGTATTTATTCATATGCCATTCTTGTTTCTATATTTCCTATTTTTTAAAGGTGTTTATGTTGTATGCTATCCTTGTATTAGGTACGTTGCACCCATGTTTGTACTTTTCTGATATCCTTTATGACAACTGTCATGCTTTTTTCTTTTTCGGTTCTGAAATTTATTTCCTCTTGAAATGGAGTAAACAATGCCTCAATGATAAAAGTATTGGATTTTTATATTGTGGCAGTGGTGGTCTTGTTAGTATTATTGAACTTTTAAGTACACTATGTGATAAAATGGTTTTGATGGCAATACTATCTAATTAAGAATATCATATTCCTATTGAAAGGTGTCTGAGACTAATTGCATCAAAAGGGGTGGGTAGTATCAAATTTATTAAGGTGAAGCTTAAAATAACAATAAATCTTAAAATATAGTGCATTCATGTTAATTGACACCTGCATTTTATCTTTACTTATTTATTATGATGAGCTAAAATGAATTACTTCGGTACTTATTTATTATTGACACCTCCAATAATGGACTTGAACTTGGATTAAGGAGGATAAATCAGATTAGTGACAAATTTGTGGAGCACTCTTTTAGATCACTTATATTCTTAAAGTCAGTGATGCAGGTATTGCTAGTGTTTAATTTTCTATGCATGTAGCTATTTTCACATCATTTACTGTGGATGTCCATATTTTTTTCATGTTAAGAAAACTGAAGAGACAGTTTATTAGGTCAGCACTTAGTAACAATTAATGATAGGACATAAATCATAAATCATAAATTTATGCTTACTTTTTCTATAAGTTTCAAGTGATAATTAAGAATCATCTATCATAAATTTATGCTACTTCCATGATTTGGCGGTTCTTTGCTCCCTTGCCTACTTACACTATATATATATATATATATATATATATTTTCAATGGACCAGCTCTGACAGAATGTAATATGAACTGTCATGCATTTTATCTTGATCCTTAGACTTGATTCCTACATGCAAAATGCTCCAGTTCTGTATGGGTCAACTGGAAAATTGTTTGACCTACAATATCCTTATATTTTATGGTTTGGGTAATGACTTCAAAACCAAGAGGATCACATAAAGTAACCGTGCTACTTTAAACCAAGCTGATGCATGATTTAGCCATCACAATTGTGAGGTTAGAATACACACTAATAGATCTATACATGCCACTATTTTTTTATTGTGTTTAGTGTCCTAAACAACTTGGAGGGGTTGAATGTGGCTACATGAAAGACATTGTTGAGGATACAAATCTTGAGTTTGAGAAAACGGTAAGAATCTAAATGACCTTGACAGTGTATATTGGACCTTGTAATTGTTTTGAACTCTGGATTTCGGATTTCTAGCTGATCTACATCATTTTTGAATCAACACCCACAAAACCAAACTGCATTAGAAATAGGAATAAATACATGCAACCAACCTGCATATGAGGTCAACCATACATACTGTTTTGTGGGTGTGTTTTGATTGGCTATAATATTTGGTGAGCCAGTCCCAAGGGTTGGTTCAATTGTTGCTATGCAAAACGAAAGCTTGGATTTTATGATGGAAATATGTGACTTGGTTTGATTTATTTCTGAAAATTACTTGGGGCTGAAGGAAAAACTGTTTAGCGTTTCTTAGGATGTTATTTTAATCATTTAGGACCTGTTAAATTACTTAGTTATTAATTACTTAAGACTTGCTTTTTATCAGTTCTATATTTTTAAATGGCTTATGATGCAGCATTACGGTTACCTTTGTATTATGTACCTTGTTTATATTAATTGACATTGATCTTTTAGTTTCTTAAGAGAGCATTGGAAGAATGTGGCAATGATGTAGGTGCTGCTTGCCATAAGCGGACTTCATGACCATTGCATAGATAAACCTAATTATCATTAAGTCACCCTTATTTATTTTGACTCTATTTTCATGTATTGCATTTAGGTTGTTCTCTTGCAGGCTACAAGCTTATATAATTAAGTTAAAGTCAAAATTATAATGTAATGTGCTATGCTGTATATTTTCAGTGGTCTAATCCAAAGCACAAGCAAAGCGGTTNGTGGTCTAATCCAAAGCACAAGCAAAGCGGTTACACCCAAGCACAAATTGATACGGTGTGGGTTCAATGGGGATACTTTGTCATCTCGAATTATTTGTAGCCATGTCAGTAAGTATGGGGTATAGTATGTTAGCCATTTGTGGTATTTAGATGAAGCAATATGCTTACAAGCCATTTTTTGTAAAGTGCATGCAAATTTTAGAACAAGTGAATCCCAACTGTCAACTTTAGATTAATGCCATTAATTAGATTCAAGATTAAGTCACTTTAGATTGATGCCATCAATAGTAGAACGGTAAAGTTAGTGGCCTTTTAGTTTGATAGTTTTGCGATTTAAGTGTGAGCATGAAGCAATTCTAGGAAAGTTTTAATTATAAAATCTTGTTAAATCTGTCATAAATGAAGTAATTAGAGAACATTTGGCTATATGCATAGTTGGGAAGCTTGAAAGTGCAGAATTTGTAAGAGGATGAGTGTTAACTTGCTGATCATCATTTTTGCCAAGTAAATGGATTGCATAAACTTGAATTCCAATACTTAACAAGTGTACACCTGTGATGCTAAACAAACTAAATTCACATATACAAATAGGAATGAACTAGATAATTGGTGAATATATGGACCACCAATTAAATTCACATATACAACGTTGTTTTTAAGTTTACTTTTTGTTTGTTCTATTTGATTTTGTATGATCCCTTTCATAGTTACTTATTTATTTTTCTGTTTCTTTTTTTCTACTTTAAATTTATAATGATAGGACACACACTCTTACTTTAATTATTGGCACTTTTAAATGCTAGGTATGTGGGAATATAGCTGAAATGCAGAAGCCATTAAAGTTTGTTCTAGCAAAAGTTGTGTAGGCACCCATGTTATGAAACACAAGAAAATCATTCAACTTCAGTTCTACAAGTTTACAGTCAGCCACATCAGTGTCCAGTGAATCACAAGTTGATCCAAATTAAAATTGCTGATGAGTATGTCTTTAGCATTGAATAATTAGCATTTTTTTTCGACTTAGAATGAGTGGTGAAACTATCATAGATGATCGATCATATGCTGGAAGATTAAATGACCCATAGATGCCATCACTAATCAAGTAGTGATGCGGTTGCAAATTTATACCGATATGAAGTGATATCTGACCGCCCATATGTTCTATGTTCTAGGCAGGGGAACATGGTTGTAATCAGCATCATAAAAAATAAAATCTAAATATTCCCCACTTCTCTTTAGCTAGTCTTCTAGACTGCCTTTGTTATTATTTGTAGTCTTAAGGTTTGTGCAAATTTTTTTATAGTCTAAGTTAATTTACTTGATTGATTTCTTCTGAGACCACATTAGCTTGCCTACTTAAATACATTATGCTAAATTTCTCACTATTCTAATTATTTTAAGGTAGGATATGAGGTTCATAAAGTTGTCAAATGAAAGACATTTCTGTTGCTAGATCCAGTGGCTACATGGCAAGCTAGCTTATTGCTCCTTTTCTATTTCAATTAAGGCAACATATAGTTAGGAACTTTTGGAATTTGTATTTGTATGGCGTGTTTATTTGTATTTATGGCATGTAGTATCTAGACAACTTTTGGGTCCTTAGAGATATTGAAATATATGAGATTTGAGGACTTTTGATATGAAATGGATGTTTATTCTGTGTAGATGGCAACTAAATAAATATGCAATAGCCAGATGTTTAATATTGACAAACTATTTCAGTTTTCAAAAAACATACCCGATATCAAAACAGGTGTTACATATCACTAAATTTAAAAAAAGATATCGGTTTTTAATACTGAAATAATATGAAGAATAGATATCAGTTTTGTTACCATAAACTGATACCAATCATAGCTTCAAAATCAGTTCTAAACAAAAGGGGAAAAAAATGGAATTGTATAGAGTATTGATATCAGTTCAATTTCTTCAAACCGATGTCTTTACTTATATTTATACTAGTTATTAATATTAGAACACATATAATTAAAAATTAAGATATAAGTTCTAGTTAATATATGGATATAATAAATTGAATATATATCAGTTTTTTATTCCATTCTTGAATGCATAAACTGATTATTTAATATCGAATTTAAACTAAACACTGATGTCAAAGATACATGAGATATCAGTTTAAAATCGATATCTAAAGTATGAGCTTTTATATCATGCAATCCTATCTTGAAATTTTTACCCATTAGATATCGGTAAGTTACTGATATATATGAGCTTTCTTGTAGTAGTGAGAATGCTAATCCAAGCATGAGAACGTGCTTCTTGCCAACCGAGCACGATTTGGTGCAACTTTAACCAAATTGTCCACAGTGTGCACTAAAATGACGTTTCATGCATTCTTAACACCTAAAGTGGTTCATTCAGGTTAGAGTGCCAATCCAAACAAGAGAAAGTGCTTCTTAATGTCCTTATTGCCAACCGGGCACGTTTTGATGCAAGGTAAACGAAATTAGATTGAGAATGCACCGAAATGATATTTTCGTGCGTTTGTAACAAAAAACGTGCTGCTTGATGGCTAGAATGCTAATCCAAGCACGAGAAAGTGCTTCCCCATATCTAATTTCTTGCCAACCGAGCACGTTTCGATGGAAGATTGGATGAAATTGGACTGAGTATGCGCCGAAATGACGTTTCTGCTCCTTCTAAACACGGAATGTGCTTTGTTAGGGCTAGAATGCTAATCCAAGTATGAGAAAGCGCTTCCCCATGTCTTTCTTGCCAACCTATAACTTTTTGGTGCAACTTTAGCCAAATTGCACTGAGTGTGCACCGAAATGACGTTTTGGTTCATTCTTAACACCTAAAGTGGTTCTTTAGGGCTAGCACGCTAATTGGGACATTAGAAAGTGCTTCCTCATCTCTTTCTTGCCAACCGGGCATGTTTTGGTGCAATTTGGATGAGGTAAGACTGAGTATGCACGAAAAGACATTTTTGTTCTATCCTCACATGAAATGTGCTTCTTTAGGCCTAGAACGCTAATCAATGCGTGAGAAAGTGCTTCCCTATGTCATTCTTGCCAACCGGGCACGTTTTGGTGCAACGTCAACCAAATTGCACTCAGCGTGCACCCAAATGATGCTTTCGGGCATTCTTAACTCTTAAAGTTTTTCCTTAGGTCTAGAACGCTAATCGAGACACGAGAAACTGCTTCCCCATGTGTTTATAGCCAACCGGGCACTTTTGGGTGCAATCAGACGAACTAGACTTAGAATGCACCGAAATGACATTGTAGTTCCTTCTGAACCTGAAGTGCACTTCTTGAGGGCTAGAACGCTAATCCAAATAGGAGAACGTGCTTCCCCATGTCTTTCTTGCCAACCGAGCAGGTTTTGGTGCAACGTTAACCCAAATTTGACTCAGTGTGCGTTGAAATGATGTATTCGTGCATTCTTAGCACCTAAAGTGGTTCTTTACGGCTACAACGATAATCGAGACATGAGAAAGTGCTTCCCAATGCCTCTCACACCGATCGAGAACGTTTTGGTGTAACTTTAATAAAATCGGACTCAGTATGCACCGAAATGACGTTTTCGTGCGCTCGTCACACCTAAAGTGCTTCTTTAGGGTTAGCATGCTAATCGAGACATGGGAAAGTGCTTCCTTATGTCTTTCTTGCCAAGCAAGAATGTTTTGGTGCAATTTGGGCGAATTTGGACTAATTATGCATCAAAATGATGTTTTTGTGCATTCTTAACACCTAAAGTGGTTCTTTAGGGCTAGCACGCTAATCGAGACATGAGAAAGTGCTTCCTTATGTCTTTCTTGCCAACCGGGCACGTTTCAATGCAATTTACATGAAAGTAGACTGAGCATGCACCAAAATGATGTTTTAGTTCTTTCTTAACACGAAATGTGCTTCTTGAGGTCTAGAATGCTAATCCAAGCATGAGAACGTGCTTCTTGCCAACTGAGCACGATTTGGTGTAACTTTAACCAAATTGTCCACAATGTGCACCGAAATGACGTTTGATGCATTCTTAACACTAGGTTCATTCGGGTTAGAACGCCAATCCAAACAAGAGAAGGTGCTTCCTAATGTCCTTATTGCCAACCGGGCATGTTTTGATGCAAGTTAAACGAAATTAGATTGAGTATGCACCGAAATGATGTTTTCGTGCGTTTGTAACAAAAAAGTGCTGCTTGATGGCTAGAACGCTAATCCAAGCACGAGAAAGTGCTTCCCCATATCTAATTTCTTGCCAACCGGGCACGTTTCGGTGGAGGATTGCACGAAATTGGACTGAGTATGCGCCGAAATGACGTTTCCGTTCCTTCTAAACACGGAATGTGCTTTGTTAGGGCTAGAATGCTAATTCAAGCATGAGAAAGCGCTTCCCCATGTCTTTCTTGCCAATCGATAACTTTTTGGTGCAACTTTGGCCAAACTGTACTGAGTGTGCATCGAAATGACGTTTTGGTTCATTCTTAACACCTAAAATGGTTCTTCAGGGCTAGCACGCTAATCGGGACATTAGAAAGTGCTTCCTCATCTCTTTCTTGCAAACTGGGTACGTTTTGGTGCAATTCGGACGATGTTAGACTGAGTATGCACGAAAAGACATTTTTGTTCTATCCTCACACGTAATGTGCTTCTTTAGGCCTAGAACGCTAATCCAAGCGTGAGAAAGTGCTTTCATCTGTCTTTCTTGGCAACCGGCCACGTTTTGGTGCAACGTCAACCAAATTGCACTCATCGTGCACCGAAGTGACGCTTTCGTACATTCTTAACACTTAAAGTTGTTCCTTATGGCTAGAACGCTAATTGAGACACGAGAAACTGCTTCCCCATGTGTTTCTTGCCAACCAGGCACTTTTGGGTGCACTCGGACGAACTACACTTAGAATGCACTGAAATGACGTTGTAGTTCCTTCTGGACACGAAGTGCCCTTCTTGAGGGCTAGAACGCTTATCCAAACAAGAGAAAGTGCTTCCCCATGTGTTTCTTGCCAACCGAGCACATTTCGGTGCAATGTTAACCCAAATTTGACTCAGTGTGCACTGAAATGACGTATTCGTGCATTCTTAGCACCTAAAGTGGTTCTTTACGACTAGAACGGTAATCGAGACATGAGAAAGTGCTTCCCAATGCCTTTCACGCTGATCGGGAACTGTTTGGTCTAACTTTTATCAAATCGGACTCAGTGTGCACCGAAATGACGTTTTTGTGCGCTCGTCACACCTAAAGTGCTTCTTTAGGGTTAGCACGCTAATCGAGATATGGGAAGGTGCTTCCTCATGTCTTTCTTGCCAAGCAAGAAGGTTTTGGTGCAATTTGGGCGAATTTGGACTGAGTATGCACTGAAATGATGTTTTCATGCATTCTTAACACCTAAAGTGGTTCTTTAGGGCTAGCACGCTAATCGAGACATGAGAAAGTGCTTCCTCATGTCTTTCTTGCCAACCGGGCACTTTTCAATGCAATTTACATGAAAGTAGACTGAGCATGTACCGAAATGATGTTTTAGTTTTTTTTTTTTGTGCATTCTCAGCACCTAAAGTAGTTCATTTGGGCTAGAACGCCAATCCACACACGAGAAAGTGGTTCTTTTTTTTTTTTTTTGGTAAATGAATAATATATTGAACGAAGAAAAACACTACAAAAAAACAGGGGGTATACCCCAGTAAAGCCAAAGGTAACAAACAAAACCCCATAGGCAAACAAGAAATGCAAAACCCCACACCTACCTAAAGCCTAATCAAAAGGTTGGGAAAGGGTTTGGCACAACCTAATAAAACAGAGATCCCAAACAAGAGGAAAACACATCAGCTTGTAGGGATATTCCACTCAATAAGAATGGAAGAATCTAAGTGGCTAGCCCTAAGGGTGATAGAAGCCATTCTACATCTGATCAAGTCCATAATTACATTCAGCACACAAGCAGCTGGTCTAGCTTCATTTCTGAAAATCCGGTTGTTTCTTTCACTCCAAATTGAGTAGACCGCAGTGGAGAGGCATAACTTCTTAATGATTGCAAGAGGATGCTTACCCTTCCATTTTGCTACAGCAAAGGTAATCAAATTAGGCCAAGTTAAGTGATTACTTGCATCTCCACATTTTGCCATCAGCTGCGTCCAAATGAAATTGCTATAAGAGCACTGAAAGAAGAGGTGATGGTGAGACTCCGGAAACCTCTTACAAAGAGCACAAGCCATGTCAAGATTGGGGGTGTAGCCCTGAATACGATCCTTGGTGGCTAAACGCTGCCATATAGAGAGCCATAGCATGAAACTCATTCGAGGGATATTGTGGCTACCCCATACAAGTTTGTACCAAGGAACAAGGGGACGGTGGAATCTAATTTTTTCCCAAGTAGAAGCCGCTGAATAGATACTCGTAGAAGAAGGCAGCCACTTAATACAATCAGGACGTTCAGAATTGGGCAAATACAAAGGCATAGACTCCTTAATTTCTATCAATTCCGGAGAATTAGCAAGCGGCCAGCTCCAAGAGTTGTTGCATATGATATCACTTACCAAAGGATTGGCGGGAAGACCTGAATCATAAATAACTCTCGCGCTCCAAGTAGAAGCAATAGGGCCACTAGGATGCCACGAATCAAACCAAAGAGAAGTGTTGGTTCCATTCCCAACCTTGTGAATAACGAAAGGTCTAGCAATATGGCACAATTTCAGGATCTTTCTCCAATTCCATGAACACACATTAGGGGCTTTAACTTCCCAAAAGTTCCTTCCCTTCAAGAGGTAAGTATTGATCCATTTTGTCCAAAGGTTTTCCTGTCCCGACACTACATACCAAAGGTGTCTCATCATTAA
>QANT01004760.1:0-11080 GCA_003254885.1 Purshia tridentata | reverse complement strand
CATTTTGTTTTCTGTATGCTGCTGTTGGTGTTATACATGATCTAATTGCAAAGGCATAGGAATGATTATGACTTCAACCTACCTCATGACTTAATATGTAAGTATGATTTGAAATTTTATCATATTTTTCAGTTTGTCTTGCTTGTATCTTATTATTGATTATATCTGTTTGGAAGAGTTCTCTTATTTCAAACAAGAAATCTTTTTTCAAGTAATTTGTTCATGTTCTTGTTTTTTTTTTTTTTTTTTTTTTTCTATTTCACCAACTGTAGCAACTTAAATCGCATTGAATAGAATCCAAATGGTGGTATTTTTTTGCTATTGCAAACTTCTACAGGAATGTTTGGGCATCCTATAGAGTAAAACTCCTTTAATGCTTTTACCTAAAATTCTTTTTACATATGATTATATCTCTTAACTGTGAATCTTCTCAGATTATGGCAATCGTTGGAATCCTAGTGAAATTTTAAAATACTGATGGGCTCTTTCTTTTGGTTTTCAGCACCTTGCTGCTAAGAGAAACAAGTATTAGAGACAGAAGTCCTTGATGCTTCTTCAAATGGAGAGCCAACATGCCAAGGCATTATCACCTTTTACTGAAGAGGGAGGAGGGGTTAAGGGGTTGAACCGGTTCATGAATAGTAAACCGGGTTATTTTAAGTCTGAAAGCATGTTTTAATCTAGAGCGTTGGATTTGATTTAAATGAAAATGAGTGGAGATCCACCTCATCCCACATTTAGACCTAAATGTGGGATCCCACACCTGAAGGGGTCTGTATATATATATATACAATTTCTTGATATATATGGATTCCAAGTCCATATTCATTCTATATATTAAGAAATTGTATTGCTTTAGATTCTATCTTTATTTGGCCCTAATAATTTCTAAAGATATTGCAAGAGTCTTTATTTGTTTACTCGGCTGGCCACACTTTCCTTGTAGGATAACAAAAATCCAAATATATCAAGAAATTGAATTGCTTTTTTTATCTATTTTTGGCTTTGCTACAATAGGAAAGCATCGATAGTTGTAAACTAACTATCACCAAAAAGAAGGCCACATTCAAACAATCGGTGTTCCTTTGGAGATTTTTTTTACTATTATTTCCAAAAGCCATAATTTTATTGCCAAAATAAAATCATCTTCTTTTTCTCTTTTTTGTCCCTTACAATATCTTCGGACAGGAAGCTCATGTCTATACTTTTTCTTTTGTTGAAATGGTATTATTCTATCTGTCATTTATCTCTCTCTTATTAAAATGATAACAAAATTTTATCACTTTTATACTGTCAAAAACGAACTTTGATTTTTCTGAAAGAAACTTTTATTTAGAGGGCAGCAGAAAGAGAAACTTTGTGTGGTTCTCACTTCTCAGTGATACTTTGGAGATATTTCTTCTTGCATACTATGGTAATTTGGTTGGTTGGTTGCTGAGAAAATGTAGGAAAATAAAATAAAAGAAATCAAATTACAACTTTTTTCATTAGGAATTAGTGAATTGGTTTATAACTTTAGTTGAGATGATTTACCATCACAGATAAAAGAGATTACTCGTTTCAGTTTCTAATAAAAGGGTTTTTCTTTGAGTGATCATAAAAGAAATTTATGAGAGGTTCATTTGTTAAGCTCTTTAAACCAAGTTTATATTCAAAAGGTATGCAACAAGTAGACATTTTGCAACCATTCGGAGTTAGATTAAGAAAATTCTTATCTTTGAGTGATCATAATCAGGTTTTTAAGTAACCAATGCCCCAAAGTTTGGCTTCATATTATTACAAGAATTTAACAAATTTGAAAAATGTTTCAGGTACACAATCAGAAACCCTTTTTACCATTCCAACAATGAAGTTCTGAATGATGCAAACGACGAAGTTGTGATTAAGCTTTAACGCTGCTTACGAGAACTGGACTTCTAGCACTATGAGTTCCATCAGACCAAACCAGTGAAGCAGACACTTGTGATCCATTTGGTAATCCTCTTCCAACAATGGTCACATCGAAAGCCTTCTCCTCATTCAAGGACTTGAAGGAAAGAACCTCAGGCACCACTTTGATGTCAACTTGTGAATTTGGTGAGACTGTGGCCTTGTAAGTGGAGTTTGCAAGACCAACATTTTTAACTCTTCTATGAAACTTAATAGTAAACGGTTTTGTTGGTGTAACAACAGCTGCAAGTGAAGGGTAATTGTGATCCTTTGGTGATCCTTTGTTGGAGCCTGTAGGACAAGTGCTGTTATCTCCGGATATAAGTCTAACTCTGGCCTCGTCCATGACCAAGCAGAGCAACTTAATGTAATCTTCTTTAGAAGCTTCGTACACAAGTCCGGGGTTTATAGCTTTAAGGGGATTGACATGTCCAGATCCATAAGAAAATTCACCAGGGGAATTGTTTGTATCATTCATGGGCCAAGCTGTAGTCATAAGAGCTGATTTAATGGCTGCTGGAGACCAATCTGGATGGAACTCTTTAACGTATGCAGCTGCACCAGCAGCATGGGGGCAAGACATGGAGGTTCCAGATATTATACTATAGTCTAAACGCCTCTTATCTTCAGGGCTATTTGAGATAACAGCAATACGCGAATATGCAGCCAAAATATCTACCCCTGGAGCAGTTATATCTGGCTTAATAATTTCCGGTAAAATTCCATTAGGTCCTCGTGAAGAGAAGGAAGCAACAACAGGTGCAGCAGGATCTTTTATGACTTCACTTTTCAATATGTTTGCTCGAGGATCTTTTGTGGAGTTCATGTAGGACTTGACCACATTATACTCTTGGTTGCTTAAACTTGTTCCAGGTAGTGGGAAAACATTCGAAACATCATTTCTCTCAACGTTTAAAATTGAACCTAGTGCTCCAGCATTATGGGCCTCAGTATCTCCAAAATCAGAATCACATAACACAATCTTTCCCTTAACTAAAGCACTGTCAAGACATTCATCTGCACAAATCCCAGCTAAGGATTCTGAGCACTCAGTTGAAGCATCTTTTCCATAAATCAATGGAAAACCTGTTCCATTTAATTTGAAAGAGTTCACTGAACTCCCAACTAGTGTCTTTCCATTTCCAAGAACAACCTTGTCAATGATCCGACGATCTGTGCTACTTGCTGCAACTGAAAGCATCCATGGTGCTACACTTGATACAGTGCCAGCTTGAGGACCGTAGTTGCCTGCAGAGTTTGAGGTTAGTATCCCTTTCTCCATTGCATGAAAAGCACCAATTGCTATAGGATCCGTATCAAAATCAGTTGCACCAGCACCTCCAATTGAAATAGTAATAATATCAACCCCATCAGCAATAGCATCATCAAAAGCACCTAAGATAGCATCTGAAGGGCACCCCTTATCCGTGCAGACTTTATATGCAGCAATTCTCGCCGAAGGAACTCCACCTCTTGCAGTACCTTGTGCTAGTCCATAAAAGTTCACATCCTTTACGGTGTTCCCTGCTGCTGTTGAGGCTGTGTGAGTTCCATGGCCAACTTCGTCCCTTGCAGACGATAAATTGTAACACCGAGCTCCAATGATCTTGTTGTTGCATGTGAAATTTTTGCCACCTTCACAAGCACCTTTCCACTTCTTGGGAGCAGGACCAAAACCTTCATCTTTGAAGCTCTCCGATTCTGGCCAAATTCCAGAGTCAATCACACCAACAATAACATCACTCTCGACAGTGAAATTTCGATTGATTTTCTCATTGAAACCGATGAAATCCCAAGATCTTGTTGTTTGAAGTTGGAAAGTTCTACTTGGAAAGACAGAGACTACTTCCTTCATGTTAGCAAGCCTTTCTCGTTCATGGTCAGTGAGCTTGGCAGCAAATCCATTAAAACTCCTTTTGTAACTTCTTGTCAACAAATTTGCAGCAGAACTTCTCTGGACAACTCTTTTTAGTATATCAAGGTGGTGAGACAATGGTGAGTACATCTCATTAGGAAGTGACCCCAAGTACACAATATGAACCTTTCTATCTTCATGATCAATGGCTTTGCACAGTAAGCTCATAGTGAGTATGAGCACTGGGAAAGCGTTAGAAAACAGGAGAGCTCCGTGCCTAGCCATTGTTCGATGCTCAAAAGCATAACCAATGAGAACAACTTATACTGGGATGAATGAAACAAAATCTTCTGCACTAAAAATCCAGATTTTTTTCCTTTTATTTTGAATGCATATTTGGAATTACCAAAAACCTACACATGATTTTTTTCTTAACAACAAGTCTAAGTTCATGGGAGGCATTTGCAACTTCCATATATGTAGAGATTATCATTAATTGTGGCCCAACTATTTTTTTAAGTTGCTGTAAAAGCCTAGATTTGGCTACTCATAAGTCATAAGTTGTAGTCTCATAACATATATTTTATGAGAAAGAAATAGAAAGAAATACATTAATTTCAAATGATTCATTGTACAGAGTCGTTCAAATCGATAATACTACATGGTATCTACTCATTTCAAATCAAATTAAAATACAATATTGTATACTTAATTTAATAATTCCTTCTATACTTAATTTAATAATTCCTTCTATGTATGAGGAATCAAAGATCCCAAGTAAAAAAGAGGAGTCCATGAATTATACCCGAGTATCGCTTTTTGGAATTCTAGAGCCCATGAACTATTGCACGAGTATCACTTTAGTCATTTTTGTAACTTTAGTTCCATTTCTTGTCTAAATACCAATGTGCCATGCACATGACCCAAATTTGAGATGTATTTTGGTCCTCACAATGCCCTACCCCTTCTCCAACATCTCATCCAGCTCTTACACATCCATCCCACCCTTAACCATATCTTGGTTGCTTCTTTATTATTCTCAATAATTTGAAAATAGTAATGCTACACTTACTGTATCTTTATACCACAATTTCATACCACCTTATATGATAAGTTACTTGTCATTCATATAATTAGACACTAAACAAAAATAAAAACCCTGTCTAGTAAAGTGATGACATGTAAAATAATAAAAAAGTATGGTAAGTAAGACATTGGTAGTGTTCGGTGGTGGTGGTGGTCGTCGTCATTGATAGTGTTTGGTGGTTGTATACAATTGGATCTCATGTTTTAGTGGTGGTGATAGAGATGAAGTTGGATGCTTATGTTGAGTATAGAAAGTAGAATAGGTTGAATGTGGTGTTAAGTTTTAGTAAGGGTAATATGGGAAAAACTTGTTGAATATACTAATAAATTTTTGTAATTTCTAATTTTTAGTTGGGGGTAGAAAGTGTGTTGGGGCTATTAATAAGAAAATTGATCGCGAATAGCAACACCTATTTTAACAATTGTTTACAATTATTTGATATATTTCTTTTTGAGTTTCATAGATAAAAGTATGTCTTGAATGAGGATTGGTCTAATTAGCCGAAGACAAAAGCGCACCCTCTACACACCCAGGTTCGAATCCTTCCTCTCCCCGTAAGAAAAAATAAAAAAAGACGTGCGTTACAAGGATTACAAGTACACAATGATTCATACATATGCTATTAACTGAACTCGATTGGTGTCTGTCATGATCTTCCTTGGTTGTAACTTATTTTGTTAACATAGAAGAAACATATAGTCCCTTCAGGTTCGACCAAGTGGTGAGAGAACGCAGAAGAAGATCGATTCCTTTTTATATAACCAAAATAAAAAATATGAAAAAATCTAAATTGCTTTGAGGATTATGATCATGAGTACGGGGACGTAATCTAGGTGGTAGGGATACTGATGGGAAGAAATGTTAGGATTATGATCATGAATTACATCCAATTCTCAATTCCCAGAAAGCAAAGAACATATGATGAACTCCAAGGGAGCTTCCCCTAATCTAAGGTCTGAACCCCAAGTTTTTGCATTGGTTTAAAGATGAAGTGAATCCTCTAGGAAAATTACAATGTCAAGCAAAATCTGAAAGCCTATCAGATTAAACAGATTCAGAATAATTATTGCAGGATTTCTATCTTCTGAATGTGAAAAGCCATTGTAGTTGCTTGGGAGGGTTTTGAACCAAGACAGATAATTGGTCCATGTTTTTATTTCCATGCCACTACTTGAGCTAAGGCTCATGGGCCAATTGGTCCATGTCAAATGAGTGGTTCTCAAGGTCCATATCCCACCTAAAGAGTAAATATTGTAGTATTGTACCTCTCATAATATGGTAGTTATACACTGGTCATGAACAAACCTAAAACATAAGATTATTGTGGAATCCAATGAACAGATAATAGTCATGGCTCAGTTAAAAATATGCACCAAATGAAGTAAACATGTTCTTTTTAATTATCATTAGAAGTAGGCATTCAACCATACATCATTAGAAGAGATTGCAGATTACTTTTAAGCACTTCCCTTGAATGAAAAGAAAATATATCAGTACAAGAAAAATATCCATAAAGGTTACATTTGGGCTTGGAAACATATTGTCTTCGGTCACCATTTTCAGAGTGAAAATGATAATAACAATTGAAATCCACAGATCCAAACAACACAGCAAACACTAACAATTTCCCATTTTGATGAACACCCTCCAGTCAATTTCTTCTATCTAAGGTCTAGAATTAGCATGAATTAACAACAGGAAAATAATCACACAATACCACAGCTCATGATCAACAAAACATAAAACACAGCGCTGTTACTAGAGCTCTTATTTGATTTACAGAATGAAGAAAAAGAAAACGAAAAAAAATGCACCAGATCATTCTATTCTCGCAGAGAATGGATAGTTGCAACTAGCAAGCAACAAATAATGCAAACCCTCTGTTTCGTAACTAAAAGAAGCAAGGGAAGGAAGAAAGTAAAGGAAAGGAAATGATAAGCAAAAGAAAATGAAATGACAGGAATTTACAATGTCTTCTTGTTTCGATGTCTATGGATAACGTTACATAAGATTTGCATTTAATCCATTATAAAAAAATAAAAATCTACATTAAGAATTAAAGCCAACAGAATATGACAGGATTTAAAATCATAATCCAAAGTCACACTACATGGCGGTGTGAATGTATAGTCCTGATTCACAATAAAATATTACCATATTTGTTCATATATTTTATTATTTTAAACTCATTTTGTACCACAACCAAAAACATGTAAATGAATTCCTCATAATATGCTCAGGGAATACATTACAAAAGAGAGAGTGATGCAGTTTCCAAAGTACAATAAATATGCAATCCATGTGCCAAATTAGATATGACAAATTACACAAAATATTCACTTTGATGAAAACAAATCAGATTTTCAAATTCCATCAGTCAGATTGGGGTCATCATATTAATACAATTCACAGAGATCAGCACAGTTTTTTGGTTACAACAGAGATCAGCACTATGTAACAACAAATAACACCAAATACAAAGCATCAACTGGGTGAATGTTCTCAAATGCAAAGCATCAACTTGTTAATAAATTCACAAATATAACAGAAACCCAAAGACAAAGTTCAAATCTCAAATTCTCAATTCAATTCATTCATATCAACACTTCTCAGTAATCAAGAAAAGAATATCCACATATATGTAGAGTTGTACACTTTAAACTGCATCGCAAACCAAAGAAATTCAAGAGCAGAAATTTGAACGCATAAATAAATCCAATCTCAATACATTCCATCAGTTTGCAACCCTTTGCAATGATAATACATTACTAAGTATTTACATTACCAATAGGGAGGGCAGAAGCACCTCTCCCCCAGTGTGTAATACAAACCAGACATACCCATACCAATTTTGCATTTTGATAACATACACTATTATTCAAAATGCAGTTCAAAGAGTGAATGAACATCATTTCCCAAAAGATGCACAATCAACGAAAAAAAACCACAAATCAAAGGGACATTTGGATCCCAACTTTAAGCATTGCCATCAACTATCCTTGAGTAATTATTTATGCACAACAGAGCGTCTAAAATATGCAGCAAAGCAGGCATTTGAGAATTCAAGAACAGCAATCAAGACACCGAATCAAACCATTTTCATTGCACTCCGGGCACCTCTTGAGAATCCCTTCATCTTCATCAAACACCTTCCTACTCCCACTGCAATTCAAGCATGGCACGAACCTCGCATCCCCACAACCCTCACACACGAACCCGGGTTTCCGAAGGGGAAGCCCTTGAAGTATTTTCGCCAATTCGCCAGTCTCAAACAGCTGCTTGATCACCTCAGCACCTCCCACATACTTCCCCCTTATAAACACTTGAGGCAAACTCACATTCTTCGCACCCAAAACGCTCTGCAACTCTTTCCTATACTCCGAATCCATGGATATATCTCTCTCATCAACCCAAACCCCAAACCCTCTAAATATCATTCTCACTGCGTAGCAATCCTCATACGTCCTCCGAATTCCACGCAAGCTGGTGAGATACACCACAATTCGGTCGTCGGTGCCCGGCAACCGAATCGACAAGACTCGGAAATCGGGCGCCATTGATTTCGAAGGTCGTAGCTTGTGATTCGTAAGGGATAGGGCCAGGGGTTGCGATTCTTCGGGGCTCCGCATTGTTACCGACACGGGTTTCTCCAGTTCAAAGAAACTGCAGAGCTTCTTGACCTTCCCTTTGAGAGAAGAGCTAGCGGAACGCACCGTTTCGATCGAATTGTAGAATTTCTGGAATGAACCGGTGTGATCGAGCGCGTGGCCATAGGCCTTTTTGGGCGGGTCCACGGCGTACATGGTAAGCGACCGATTGAAGAAGAACGAGGGCTTTGACTTGTTACCCGATAATTCGTGCCTGTTTTCAAGATCTGCCATCGACCCAGATGAAAATTCACCGGGAATTTCAGGAAATTTCGCAGCGCTAGGGTTTGGAATTGCTGCGATGATCAAGAAAGGTAGCTAAATTGAGCTGACCGTACGAATTAGGGCTAGAAAGAAATGATCGGAAACCAAACGCGGCGTTTTGGATAAGGTAAAAGACGGTGGAGTCGGTGGTGGATTGTGCGATATAGAAGATAATGAAAACGATGAAGATTGTGAAGGAAATTGAATTGGGGTTTGGTTTGGTGTTGGGTTTGTTGCTTTTTGTGTGAGTTTGTTGCTTGTTGTGTTGTCAAAAGCGACTGTTTCTGTTTTTTGTTTGTTTTGAGAGAAAATGTGGAGAGAGAGAGAGAGAGAGAGAGAGAGCTTCTATAGTTTATGGCTGCTTTTCAAAGGGAGGAGGAGGAGTCGTAGTTACAAAGCTTCGCACTTTCTCTCTTCTTTACTTTCTTTTTGTTTTTTTCTTTTTTCTGTTTTCTTTTTTTATTTTTGGTTTTGAATTTTGATAATAACAAAGTGCAGTTTTATGCCTTGTTTTGTTTAACAAAACAAAATTAATTGTTTTATCAATGTCAGAGATAGAGAGAGAGAGAAAGAGAGAAACAGTGTTCTTGATAAAGTGTGCTGACATCTGGGCCCACAGTCTGACTTTTTGAATTTCAGGACGCGGTATCTTATTTTTATGACTTTTTTATTTATCTGATTAAAAATGCGGTATTCAGTATTTACCAAAAAACAACAAAATGATTACGGACGCGGTTATATAATTAAATTATAATTTGTGAGTTTTTTTGATTGAATTTTCGATTTTTTTTTTCATACTTTTNTTCATACTTTTCTGATGAGTTAAAGGGTTAAAAGCATGGAGGCCAAAAAAAAAGGCTAAAAACATTAAATTTAATTTTTTAAATAAAAATCAAATTTTTTTTGTTGACAATTAAGCATTAGAAAATTATTTTTGTTATATCTGAAGAAATTAAACTCTCTTAACCCAAAAAAAAGAAAGAAATTAAACTCTCCACTTAATTTAATTAAATGACTGGTTTTATTTTGTTTTTGCTACATATGGTGCAATGGATATGGTGTAATGTCTTATGTGCATGCATGTGGTGTAATGTCTTAGGTGCAAATGCATATGGTGCAATGTCTTCTCACAAATTTCAATAGTTAAGGATGTGTTGATCTTTATTTCCTATGAAAGTTTTTGTGTCACACAATTTAATATATTATTTTTTCACATTATCAATTTCAATTATTAAGGAATGCATATTTTTTGGATCCTCCTATATATTGTTGTTTGCTTAAAATCAAATTTTATCATTGTTTTGGCTTGAGGAAATATATCAATCATAATGGTGAAAGCATTAGGTGGGCCATCCTTCTCCTACTTTTTTATTTATTTTATTATTGAGGTGGGTGTAGCCTAGGGTGGGTTCAAGTTTGTGGTTAGAAGTTAGAAGTTAGATCTCATATAATGGATTGGGTTTTGTCCTAAATTTGTAAAATCATGAAGGATTTTCATAATAACCACCAATCAAAATGAACTTAATTTTGATGATATGCATGGTAAGCAGGAAGTCTAGCTAGCTACTAGCTAGACAAGAAACAATAAGAGACAATTCTCTGCTATAAAGGCTTGAAATTTTTATATTTTTAAATGCTTCAATTTGAATAGACTATCATAATTATTATTTTTAATTAGAATATTATTTTTTACAACAGTAAACAGATTTCCGTTTCTTTAGATTCCAAAATCCCAATCATTGTTTGCCATATTAGAATGTAGAACTCTGCAAAATTTGATATTATATTCAATCTTAGACCCACAACTTCTCCATTTCTCTTGTTTTTGATAGATATATGTAGCATATAAGGAAGGCTCGGTCTAATGGGCCATACATGACCCACTATCCACACTCCATGGGCTACTCGGCCTACTCCTTTGGTATATTGGAAGGCCTCAACTAAGAGTAATAGGCATTACAATACATGGCCCACTGTATATCCTCTTTGTCATTAGTTGATTAATTAAAACATTACTTAAACAATGCCTAATCAGCTTTTGTTTTGTTAGACTAAATGACTAATCCAGGGGCACACCAACTATGGTGGTCGGAATTCAGCCAGAAGTCAGTTGGAGGGTGGTGAGGAATAAAGGATGGACATGTTGATCAAGTGGTAATTTCACGTTCTTCTCTCTACCTCTACCCCCGCATTAGCTCCACCTATACCGACCACGTCCGGTGACAAGAACGGCTAGGAATCACTCCTCAACCGTTCCACCCTAGTGCTTCTCCTCCCGGCTAGCTCCTCCACAAGCAC
>QANT01004759.1:0-69123 GCA_003254885.1 Purshia tridentata | reverse complement strand
TATAAACCCAATTTGATTAATGCCACAATGGATTACTTCATTTTTCAGTTTTTTGAGTCAACTCTATTATTTGGAGTACCTATATTGCCCCTATCTATTCAAATGGTAACTTTTAATGATTTTAAATATTATAATTTAAACAATTGAATTTTGTTAATTATGATTATAATTACTAGGAAAAATTTTCTACACATATATTCAAATCGTAAAGCCTACTACAAATACCCAAACCATATGCATAAAAATATAAGCCTAACAAACATGTAAAATACACTGCTAGCCCTACAATATAGATAAACAACTACTCCAACAAAAATACACCTTAAACTACAAAATATGTCAAAAACTGTTCAAATAAAAATACACCTGCCATGGAGGTTAAAAAAAAAAAAAAAANAAAAAAAAAAAAAAAAAAAAAAAAAAAACCTACTCAACCTGAAACAAAGGTTTATTTTTCAAGTACCACTACCATGTGAAAGATCAATCCTCTAGTTAAATACCTAGTATAAAGGTACATAATTATAAACCACTAAACATGTATTTTAGGTAAAAACATCATAGGTTTTGATCAAAACTTAGAATCCATATCTTTGAAAATCAAAACCCACAATTGTCATCCGATAAGCAATAAACACAATTTCATATTCTTAGTTTATATACTATAAACCCTAAAGTCATGGTTGCTATAGCAGATATCCAACCCAGACAAATTAATGATACAGATAAGAAAATACCTCCTAAATAGCTGTGATACAAAACAATCAAGGAATGCAGTGGGATAGAACAAATCTCCAATTTTTGAGCTTTGTGTGTTGTATAATAAATGTCTCATACCCCTTATTGTAGATTAATAACAAAAATCACGGCACTAGTCAGGATTCGAAAAACCCCTAAATATTAGGCTAGAGTTATTAGAATGGAGGTGATTAGGGCAATCCCTAAAACTATTACACCGTAAGTTATTAAGATAGTGGCAAGAAATGTAATATTTAACAACAAGGTGTCTTGTTGGTTTGCTGAGTTGCTAAAAATTAAGCTGCATCTGTGAGTTTTGAATGGATGGGTCGCATCCATTTTAATACATGCAAATTGGGCCTACATCTAAAGACCTCAAACATCATTAAGCAGCATCAATTGAAGTGCAAATTCAGAAAAATGGGTGAAACATAATCGTTTACATAAATAAAAAAAACAAATAAAAAATAAATCAGATAAAAAAACCAAGCAAACCTACTTCAAGAGTTATTGTCCGCAACTTTCCTAAAGAGTTCCTTTGGTGCTGCAATTAACAGTAGAAAAAAAAACCGAAAACAAAAAAACCTGGTAAGAGACATTCTTATTGATACCAAGTTGGTAGAATGTGAATTCGTTTAAGTCATATAAGTAAATCTTACCAGGCAATCCGGTGAACCTCTCGAACTGTTCATATGCCTGTCCAATGAACATCTCCACCCCACTAACAACAGTGGCACCAGATTCTTCTGCTTCCCTCAAGAGTCTGGTCATTTTTGGGGTGTAAACGGCATCAAAAACCAATGAATAGTTTCTCAGAGCGTGCTGCAAAAACAGAAAGCCACTTAATTTTTCTTTCCTTTAAAACTGACTGCAATAGTACAAAGCATTTGACGAACTTTGTGAAACAAGAAACATCAATAGCAGATGGTGTAACTTGGTTTGGTAGCTAGAAGTGAGGCATCCCAGGGTTCGACTCTCGTAAGTCTATGATCAATGCATGGGTTAAACCCAAGGACAAAACTAACCAATTTCCTTGGTTCAAATCTACCAAGGTTGCCTCATGCCATCCTCCCTCAGATGTTATGCTTGTGACAAATTAAAGGAATTAATGATTGTTTTTGCACATTTAAGTTGTTCTCGGGTTTGGGTTCAAAATATATATTGCTTCCTTATAGTTTTTTGGTTGACTAGCCCATGGTCAATCACATCAACTAAGACAACTTACTAGTCGACCATATATCTCAAAAGATGTAAAGAAAGAAACTCCTTCTCTTGAGGCCTTTTCAGTTTACCAAAGCCTTGGGGTCAGCCAGTAACTTAACCTGGTTGGCCAAACCTTTAGCAAAACTTGAAAAAATAAATAAAAATACTGACAAAGAGCCATTGCAAGTAATTTTATTTTTTCCTTTCTTCAATACCCCTTGCATCTTTTAGAAGAAAGCTGCTGCGAGGGTGAAACCCAAAGCCTCACAGAGGTTCTGGGGTGAAAGGGTGATGTCCCTCCTCTTACCGTGTGACAATAGAGAGCCCATTGCTCAATGGTCATGCAGTGGATGTTTAGTGGGTCTTTCTCTACCTCTTCATGGGTGATAGTGAATCACAGGTAAGTTTCATATCTCTACTCTGTCCTATTTCTGTTTCTTGTGATTAAATTTCCATTTTGTGTATAATGATAGTACTAGACACAATGAAACTGACTCACAAGCTTCGGATTGGAGGTTGGTTCGGAAGAGCCTATAAATCTTCAATACCATAGTTTACAAAAGAGTTAGATAGGATCTTTGGTCATGCATGCATTACATTCTATCAAAACATTTGGTCATCACACTTACGCACACTTTTAAGTATAAGTGAAAAATTAAGTGAGGACTTAATTGTATGAGTTTAAATGCATGGGTTTCCAGAACTTCAGGTGTAGTCATGAAATTGTCAAGGTAGAAGATTGTAGCATCTAGGATTTTTGGTTAGCAAACTACATTACATTTGTAAATACTGAACAAAGTCCAAATGAAAGGTCAAGTATGTTAACAAAGATATAAAGAAATGGGGCAACTTGGAGTCTCAAAGCATCAAGACTAAAGACGACGTTGAGTAGGCTTTTTTGTGTATAATGGCACAATAGGCATCACGAAACCATAGCATGTGCTATATTGATGATGCTTAGATGTGAAGTTCAAGAAAGTTGATAGAGTATACTCATTATGACAAACTGCCTATTAGTATTGCGAGGATTTTGATTTTGGGTTTGCCCAAAACATCCCAATTTGATTAGTGGAGTTGTTTGATTCTAGCTAATGTGTGTTGGCAAGGATATGGGTAAGTAGTTGAACCAAAGTAAAAATCTTATTGTTCATGTGTTTGTAATTTGTGGTTCAACGGCTTGAAAATGGTGCTCTTTGCGCCAAACATTTTAGGAAAATTCATCAGTTAAAATGCTCATAGATCGACCAAGTTTTGCATGTGCCAAATCTGAGTGCAGTCCCACAGAGTCTCATAGCCCACTCCTTGGGGATTCATTTTTAGCCTCTTGTGATATATGCTATATATCTCCATGCATTATGCCACAACCAATAATGCTTATTCTGCTATCCTCAAACACATCTTTTCCAAATTATTATGGGAAACCTTCATCTTGGCTACACTCACGAACTTACTACCCATCTTGGCTCCACTCACGACCTTACTACCCATCTTGGCTCCACTCACGACCTTCATCATAAATAGCTTTCTTTCATCCATTTTAACACATTCGGCCAACTCTGGCTTTTTCAAATTATGTTGAGTTCTTATTTCTCTTAACCAGTGTTACCAATAATCTCAAGATGCTATTTATAATGATGCCTAAAAGTTTGTCTAGTAAAAATAATGATGACTTTTGAATGCTAGATATTGCAAATAACTGAGTTACTACTTTACACAACAATAAATTTTTTTTCTACAAAGCCAAATGCTCTTTGGTGGGAATAAACACAAAAGAGAGAATAGTGGAGATGTGGTGTCTCAAAGTAGGGAGAGAGGGTAAGAAGGCACATCTTGTTAGGTGGAAATTCCACTGTGGTGTAAAGTGTCTCAATGTATGGAGAGGACTGAAAGTTAGAAATCTGGTGGTAAGGAATAAACTAATAAAAGCCTTTCCTGGGCAAATGATTGTAGAGATTTCCAGTGGAGAGGGATTCATTGTGGCAAGCAGTCATTAGGAGTGAGTATGGCTACCATGGGAAGGCATGGGTGGGATGCAAAACGTGTTCTTAGGGGATCAAGACGAAGTCCCTGGAAGGACATCTCAACTGGTTTGGCTCAATTTTCACGGTGCTGTTAACTGACTATCTAGAGATCCTTATACAAAGGTATTAAGATTTGCATGGATACTTCTATTCCAGTAAGTTGGGACTTCAATTTTGGAAGAAATCTAAATGATAGAGGAGTTTGCTTTATTGCTGGTATTGTTAGCAAGCGTCAGATTGATAGAGGAAATGCTGACATGAGAAGATAGGAGTCATCGGGAGATTTTTCTTGTAAGTCTTTTTTTATATTTTTGGGGGGAAGAAAGCACTTATACAAAATTTTGGCCAGCCAGGACAATTTGGAAAGTCAAGGCCCCTCCAGAGGTTAAGGTTTTGATGCATCATGTGCATATCACATTTTTGTGCATTACCAGGTAGGTTTAAGCTTATGGCAGAAACTCTTTAGGAAACTTGGGGTGAGCTGAGTGGATTCAGCAGGATGCTAGTCTGTGCTAAGTGGAAAAAATGTGGTGCTTGGAGGAAAGATGAAGGCTAGAGTTCTCTGGGTTTGTAGTGCTTTTAGCTGTGTTGTGATTATTTTGATGGAGAGGAATAGGAGGATCTTGATGATCACAAAGGTGGAGGAGCTTTGGGATATAGTAAGGTTTTGGGCTTCGTTGTGGGCATTTGTTATAGTAAAGACTAACTCTATTCTATTAGATTGGAAGGCAGCAGCTTGATAATTACATGCTTATTTTAGTCTTGGCCTGGGTGGTGCTTTAACTTTGACTATAAATTGCTTTATAGAACTGATAAGGACTCCCTGTCCACAGCTATTGTCCATCTTGAGTTGTTCAGTAAAATTTATTTTCTAAAAACCAATGCATTTTTTAGAACAAGAAAACAGAACAAAACATTTTAAGAAATTTCATTTAAGAATTTGGGCAAACTAACAAGAATTTAACACATTCCTACACTATCCACATTGTTACTGACAGGCACTTTCCAATGTGGGATCCCACATTTAAGCCTAAATGTGGGATCCCTCATGGGCCCACTACACAATGTATTTCGATAATTGGAACTGTCTACTTTTTTGGTCTCCATAGAAGGATCATGCTTGCAAAAAATTAGATTAATTGGAGACCATTTGACTGTTGATTAATTGATCACAATTTCAAGTGTTTATCGAAATATTTTGTTCATCTACTTATTTAATCAAAGTTTGATAGCTTAATGGTTTCCGATTTGCTTAATTTTTTGCAAGGATGATCTTTAAACGTAGACCTAGAAAATAGACGGTTCGGATCGTTTAAATACCCAATGGAATGGGCCCCAATGAAGAATCTCATAAATATGGGATCCCACACTTGAAGGGGCCTGTGTTACTGAATATAACAACCATATCAATTATATGCATGTTCAATTACGACAATAACTGAGAATTGGCTGAATGAATATTTAATTAATCTCGAGGTACATTTACACAAGTATATAGAGTACCAAATATGGTAAGTCAACTATACAACTAATACACGGTATATAAGGAAAAACTTAAGCCTAAATAAAAGCCTATACATATGCTAACTCTCCCCCTCAAGTTGGTGCATACATAGTGCAAATGCCCAACTTGGATAGCGATGTATGAAATGGACCACTAGTAACAGCATGAGTCATCATATCAGCCAACTGATCCACATTCTTAATATAAGGAACTTCTATATATCACACCAGAATATAGGTTGTCCCTATCGAGTTCAATATGCTTGGATCGATCATGCTACATAAGGTTATTAGCAATCTCTATAATTGTCGTGTTGTCACAAAAGAGCTGCACGGGTTTCTGAGGACCATACCCAAGTTCACCTAAGAGAATTTTAAGCCAAACAATCTCTGTAGTTGCATGATGAAGGGCACAATATTCGGCTTCTGCACTAGACAGTGATATCATATTCTGCTTCTTACTTCATCAAGTCATCAAATTACCTCCAATAAATGAGACATACCCTGAAGTAGACTTTCTATCCAATAGGGATGCAACAAAGTCAGAATCAGTGTACCCTACAATATCTAGGTGTCCATGCCTAGAGAACATAATACATTTACCTGGAGAAGACTTCAGATAAGCCAGAATATGATTCACTGTATTCATGTGTCGGTCACTCAGATTATGCATAAATTGACTCACAACACTAACAACATATGATATGTCATTGTCAAGCCTAGTATGAGCTAGATAGATCAACTTCCCCACTAGTTTCTAGTATCTCTCCTTGTTTGTTAGGATTTGGTCAAGATATATAGTCAGACCAGGGTTCACCTCAATATGAGTGTCAACAGGCTCGCAGGCGGATTTACCAGCCTTGACCAAAAGGTCTAATGTATACTTTCGTTGAGAGAGAAAAATACCTTGCTTAGACTGAGACACCTCAATGCCCAAGAAGTATTTTAGAACTCCCAAATCCTTCATTTCAAACCCCTTGGCCAAATAACCTTGCAACCTCTCGGTCTTGCTCGAGTTACTACCTGTCACAATCATGTCATCAACATAAACAATAAGCAGGGTGATATCATCACCATCTCGTTTATAGAATATAGTGTGATTTGCAAAAACTTGCTTAAAACCTTATGCTATCATTGAGTAGCTTAACCTACCAAACAAAGCCCTCAGTGACTGCTTCAATCCATAAAATGTTTTCTTCAGTTTGCTCACCTTATCTCCTTTTGGTGTGAACCTGAAAGAGGATCTATATACACCTCATCTATCAAATAACCATGAAGAAATGCATTCTTCACATCAAACTGTTGCAATGGCTAGTCCAGATTTGCCACAAGAGAAAGCATAACCCGAACCATATTCATATTAACCACAGGAGCAAAAGTCTCTTGATAGTCAATCCCATAGGTCTGGGTATAACCATTGGCAACCAGTCTAGCCTTGTACTTGTCAATTATACCACCTTATTTATATTTCATTGTGAACACCCACTTATATCCCACTGTCTTTTTTCCCCATAGTAACTCATCCATTCCCAAGTAGAATTCTTCTGGACGGCCTTCATTTCCTCTACCATAGTAGACTTCCACTTGGAGCCTCTAAGAGCTTCCTGAAAATGACTAGGAATAGTTACAGAAGACTAAGTGTGATGTAGACAGCCGATGATAGAAACAAAGTCAGACATGCGAAAAACAAGATTAGAAGATGATTTTGAGAAATCAAACCTCTTAGGTTCTTTACGATCATGAAGAGAATATCTCAAATTCTGACCACCAACTTGGGAATCGAAGTTAACAAAACTAGAAGCTATAGGATTAGGACCCAAATATGAAACTACAGGATTAGAATCCAAAACAATATCTGAAGCTGAATCTACAGGAGACGGAAAATGTGCCTCAAAGTCAATTTCAAAAGTCATTCAGTGGTATGATAGCTAGGAAGCACGGACACCGACACGAATATGGGGACACAGACACGACATGCCGATACGACAAAGTTCAAAAAGCCTAGGACCATACACGGCTTTGACACGTTGATTTAAATTATATATATATATATATTTATATATGCTAAATAAATCCATATACAATTTTAAAATAGTCAAAATACATAAATATAATACCACAAACTATATTTTTGATAATTCTTCTTCCTTTTACCATTTTTTCGGAATTATCTAAGGAAAACACATCTAGGTAATTCTTTTTTTTTTTTATCACCTCACTTCACGTGACCCATTTTTTTCTCTTTTCTCCTTTCCCGCACATCGTTTCCCCCCACCCTCTTTTCTTCTCTTTCTCTTTCTGTCTTTATCTCTCTGTCTCTCCCTCTCCATCTTTCTTCCTCCTCTCTCTTACTCTTTCCCACACAAAAAAAATAACACAAACAGCAGGCACGGTGGGCATGGAGCACAAAAGAGCACGGCAAAGCAGTGGCTGGTCATGCAGTTCGGGCGGAGAGGCATGGCATAATGGCATCTCCTGTGTGCAGATCCTGAGTTTTTTTTTTTTTTTTAAATTGCAAATTAACCCCTCCAATGACCTCATCCCATGTCCCTCCCGTGTCCTAGCATGTCCTCAGCATGTCTTCGGCGTGTCGGAATGTCAAATTTGGGAGAATGTCAATGAACATGCCTAAATGCTTGTTAGACGCGTGTCGGAGCTTGTCGTGTCGTGTTGGAGTGTTGGACACCTGACATTACACCCCCCAGGAGTGTCCGTGCTTAGTAGTATGATAGTTTCATCGAAAGGAGTGCTCGAAACAGTAGGAAGAGCACGATAGTAGCATCCTCATTTTTTTATATAACCTTCTGAAACAACTGGGCCAGTCTCTCACCCCTTCTTTCCTCAAGTTCAAATACAGCCTCCACAAGACAATGAGTAGTTGACTCCTTCCCTTTACCCAAAATCCATAGCCTCTTCTCTCAGACTCTTCCTACTACTAATCTCCCCTAAAGAGGAACTATAGAAACATCCCCCCAAAAAAAAGGACACCCGTTCAAAACTCAACATCTATAGACACATAATATTTACTTGTCGGAGGATGAAAACATTTATATCCTTTTTGAGAACTAAACTAACCCAAGAAAACACACCTAAGGGAACGAGGGTCAAGGTTATCTCTATGAAAGGAATGAATGTGTACGTAACAAACACAACCAAAAACCTTTGGACAGAGATTGAGGGTAGATAGAATAGAGTGATATCGAGACAACATCCTTAAAAGGAGTCTAATAGTCAATGGTACGAGCAAACATGCGATTGATAAGAAAGACTACAATCAAAACGTATATAAGGCTCGTGCCACCTCAAGAAGGTGGCAGTTCTTACGTTCCGCTATGCCGTTCTGTTGGGGCATGTACTCGCATGTTATTTGGTGGATGATGTTATTTTGTTTGTAAAAATTAGCACAAGACTGATTGACAAACTACACACACCCAACATCACCCAACATATTGGAGTTTGAGAGAGAGCGGTAGGGAGGGAGGGAGGTTGAAGCGGGCGAGATGGGTGGGTGGGGGAGGGAGGTGGTTGTTGGGGCTGCTATTTGTGGTGGAGTTATTAAGTTTTTTTTTGGGTTCGCGTAGCTCTCTGAATATATGCCAGTTATTCGGTTTCATGTCGAATAAGTCATCACCATTCGGTTGTCGCCCACCAAATAATATCATCGTGCTTAGTGGCTGACGATTGAATAAAGCGCAATCCCAGATTCATCCATGGCACAAAATGCAACAAATGTAAAAAAAATTACAGCACATAACTCATTTACAGGTTCCTAAACACAAAACAACACACCAAATAATATCATCGTGTTCAGTGGCTGACGATTGAATAAAGCGCGATCCCAGATTCATCCATGGCACAAAATGCAACAAATGTAAAAAAAATTACAGCATATAACTCATTTACAGGTTCCTAAACACAAAACAACCTTGATTGAATAATATGGGGACAAAAATTAATTTATGGTTTGAAATTTATTTATGACAATGAGGTTGATGTTAAGTTTGGGAGGGAAAGATGAAGGGAATAAAGTTATTGGGTATAGAAAGAAAAACATTTTTTTATTTTAAATTCAATTGAAAATTTTTTTATTTTAAATTCAATTGACCTTAATGTTTTTTTCCCTGGGATACAATAGTAAAATTCTAAATTAAAATAGTGTTGAGTAAAATAAAAAGATTTTTGGGTACATATATAAATTACCATACGCTAACTATGGCATTTTTTTTTTTTGACCAAAACTATGACATTTAAATACAAGAACAACTGACAATTTATAATGCAACATAATGGAAAGAAGGTTGCACACCTTAGAAATGGGTGTCTCATCAACTTTTGGATGCATTCCAATAGATGTTGTGTTTGCAAGAATCATACCATCCTCTGGGTGGAAATTATCTAAATCAGCAAGAGACAAAGCATCTCCTCCAATTGTGTCTGCAAGTTCTCTAGCTCGATCTTGAAATAAATAAATAAACGGTCAGAATAAAAAATCACAATGATTTTGCTTTTGAAATGAAATGAAAGTGAAAAAAATAGAACCAAAAAACAAAACAAAAAACTCACAAGTTGAAGAAAACCAAGGCTTAAAATAAAATGAAAAAAATGAAAAATAAAAAGCAGCTCTTTTTACTCTCTCAATCACGAGAATCTCTATCTTCTAAAATAAATTCATTTCCACCAAATTTATCTCCAGAATGTTTATTTTTATTCCGAATTCTTTTTTTAAAAGAAATGAAACTGCCCTTCAACCATCTTTACTTATAATCTCAATAGCCGATTTCGAACAACAAGAAGAAACTGGTGCTGACATGATGTATAAGTGAATTTTTTACTGTGCTGTTCAGCCACTACAATGAACAAAATTGAGACCAAAAACAAGAAAACCAATTTTTAATGAAACGGTGTGAAAAGGCAGATCATAAAAAAAAGTATGAGCTGATAAAAGGAAAAAGAGAAAGACAGAAAGAAAAGCTGGAACTGAACTGTAGGTGCGATTGGCAATTACAATCCTCACTCCCTTCTGGTTTGCACCGTAAGCAAGCGCCTTGCCAGCACCTCCGGCACCAATGACAACAAACAGCCTACCAGCTAAAGGTGAACTAGTCATACTGCCACCTAAACCTGTGAAAAAGATGTGGGAAACCCAGAACACCTTAAAGGAAAATTGTAGCCATAATAAAGAAAGAAACACAGAAAGTACAACGTAATAGAAACCTCGCAGTCCATCTTCAATAGCAGAAATAGAGCCAACATAGTCCGTATTGAATCCGCATAACTTCCCGTCAGTTGGTCTCCTTATAATGCAGTTAATAGCTCCTATTGACTGAATATTGTGATCAAGATATAAATCGATCATTAATGTCAAATACTCAAAAAACAAAAGACATGTATAAGCATGACTCACATGTCAGCCTACCACTCAAAGAAAGAATTAACTGTTTGTACACTACCTTTGCAACTGGATCAACCTCATCACAGCACTTAAGTGCAGCTTCCTTGTGAGGAATTCCAATGCTGTGTTGGAAACGAAGGATACACACGTGATCTTGATGTAAAAGGAGCAAGAACAAACTGTATACAGCTACTATTTGACACTAAGGATATTGGTAGAAAAAGGCACCTGAATCCAGCAAAATCCATTGATGAGTAAGTCTGCAGAAAATTTGCAACGTCATCTACCAACAAATGTACATAAACTCCATTGAAACCTACTGACTTGAACCCTTCATTGTACAAAGTAGGTGATTTGCTGTGGCTGACAGGCTTTGAAATAACTCCAAACAGTTTTGTGTCAGGCCCTATCTGTCTGAATTTGTATAGATGTAATAAATCCTTGATGGTAGGTTGGCCAGGAGTTGAAACTATTCCTGAATCGAGCGTACCAAAAGTAAGATAACCACCAAATTTTGCACAAAGTATCCCTGAAATCAAACCCCTCTCGCCCATTACAAGTCCTATCATCGGAACCTGAAATTCCATGAAATAGAATTTTGTTTTAATCATTGGAGGAAAATGCAATGGATCAAGAAGAAGACACTTTGTAAAGGCGCTTGCACAGGCCCACAGGGGAAGAGAGATTAATGCAAGCGTTTTAGCATCAGAGTAAGATGTTACTATCCCCAACTTTCTCTTCATCAATCACGAGAATATCAGTTCTTCAACCAGAGGTATAATCTGCCAACATTCATCCCCTAGAAGAGCCCCAATTACTTGATTTGAAGATTTTAATTATTATTAATTAACCATCTTAAACAAAAGGAAGCACAATCCATTCTTAACTATTGGTATTTACATAGTACTAAGTAGGGATGAGAACTGAACCAAAAATGATAAACCGAGTACTGAATTGAACCCTCTCAGTTAGTCTCCATGGAGACAGAGACCGAAACTGAAAATCGGATAAACCGAATACTAGTACTGAGAAACCAATTCGCTCCGGCTCATATTGGGCCTTTACCAAAAATGAACTGGGCCGCATTTTGGATCCTTTTTTGAAGACATTTTTTGCCTTTTTGGTCATTTTGGGCTACTTTCTACCACTTTAGGCCAATTTTATACAACTTTGATATCACATCTATAATTTAAAAAATACATGGTTGTAAAATTATATAATACATTTTTATTTAAATGCATAAACTTCAATTCCTATATATTGGCATTATAAAATGGTAACTTCGAAAACATAGATTTAAAATTCCACTAATAACGGAAAGAATAATGGAAACATAGATTTAAAATGTCCAATGCAATAGCATAAAACCTACACTACTTACTTGAGAATGCACGGTTATTTGAAGAATTCGTGCTACATCAGTGATATCCAAGGCAGTGGTTGCAATCTTCACAATGTCAGCTCCAGTGGCTTGTATTCTTGCAGCAAGATTTCCAATAGCCTCAACAGATGGAGTATCTTGATAGTTGTGAGAAGAAACAATAACTTTAAACTTTTCAGGCTTCTTCCCATTTATGGAGTCAATGAATTCATGAGCAACCTTCAAGGAGAGGTAATAAAAATAATAAGAGGTAAATAAGGTTTTATAATCCTAGTGACAAATTTCAAATGCAAATAGAAAGATAAATGAATTTTCTAATATCTTTGTGACTATGAGCAAAATAACGTTTTGACATGCTTCTTCATCAATACTTCAATGCACAGGTTTACAGTTATGATAATAAGGAAAAAGTATACCATAAATACTTCAATTTTGACAGTGGAATCAAATTAGGATTTCAACTTAATTTCAACGTACACCTGTCACGACTAAAACTTGATTTAGCGCCAAATGAGAAAATTTTGTCAAATCCGCTACAATTTCCGTTAGAAAATGACCATTTAACATTTTTAATAAGAAAAGTTCACTCCATTATTTAATTTAATTTTATAAAATAAATAAAGAAAAAATTTAAAAACAAAAAACAAGCTGAAAGAAAAAAAGGCCAAAAAGAAAAAAGGAAAAAAAAACAAAAGAATTATAAACGAACTACAAAAAAGAAAACAAATTAAAAGAACAAATAAAAAAAAAGTGGGAGGAACATACCCTCCTCAATCCTCCACCCTCAACCTTGCCCTACTCAGATCCAACCCCCTCCTTCCCCACTAGCCTTGTCGCACCCCTTTTCCCCAAACCAACCCAACCCCACCTCCACCTTCAGCCTTGCTCCACCAAGATTCAGTATCACTCCTCCACCAGAAGCCCACTAGCCCCAGCCCAGATCTAGAAGCTAGGGAGGGAGGGATGGAGGGAGAGGGGGAGAGAGAGAGAGAGAGACAAAGAGAGAGGGATGGCCTACATGGAGGGGGTTAAAATATTGAAATGTGAGGGAGGAGATGCACCAAACTAGGGACGGCAATAATCCCCGACCCCGTCAAAACCCGCCG
Source organism: Purshia tridentata (assembly GCA_003254885.1). Classification (NCBI taxonomy): domain Eukaryota; kingdom Viridiplantae; phylum Streptophyta; class Magnoliopsida; order Rosales; family Rosaceae; genus Purshia; species Purshia tridentata. Next base: position 55,782 of record QANT01004759.1, on the reverse strand, counting down.
GTGCCGGCCTCGGCCCGCCCCGTTTATCCGTTTAAATTAATAAATATTATATAATATAAATTTTATAATTATATTTCAATTTTATGTTATAATTTTTATTTTTTTCAATTTAATAGTGTTATAATATAATTTAATGATGTTTTAATATAATATGTGTATGATAGTGCAGTTTATTTATATTATATTATAAATTTGTGTTGATTTAGTATTATTTTGATAAGAAAAAAAATTAAAAAAAGGATATAGGGCCCGCATACCCGACGGGGATGGTATTTAACAAACCCAACCACGTCCCACCCTGTTGTCATTCCTACACCAAACTAAAAACTAGTACCTTTAGCCAAAAACTGCAGGGGTCACATTTTGAAATATATGCGGCCAGCGTTTCTCTTCCAAAATCTGCAAGGAGGCTGTTGGACTGAGGGAGGTTGGAGTGGGGAGCCTGCCGGAGTGAGGAGGGAGGCGTGGGGGAGGGAGAGGAATTGCATATTTTTATTTTTCTATTTTTAACAAATAATTTTTTTAATTTTTTATTTAAAAATATTACCCTTAAAATTAATAGACGTTTGACTTAAATTGACAGAGTAGTCTCATTTGGCACTTAAGTCAAGTTTAATCCTGAAGGATGTACTTGTAAAGTCAAGTTCTGATTTAGCTCCACCACTAAAATTGGAGTCCTTTTGGCATACTTTTCCCTTATAATAACACATATAGCTGAATAAACACCTATTGCAAAAACTATATCAGTAGTTTGGACTTTAGAAGAATCAATCACTATCAGTTCCTTTCGTTTATGTATTTTCTCTTTTTTCAATCTATGAGATGTTATTAATATTTTTATTCATGTATTTGGTTCGTTAGGGGAAAAAAAAAATGATGTTATCACCTGCATTTAATTTGCGAATCATCCTATTACAAATGACTCCTCTAGAAGTTCTCTTTACCCTCATAGAACATAGTATTCGTGAAGGATGACATGGATGAGATGATGTTACACATCTTATATATATATGATTCCATGAAGCCAAACAATGGAAATGTTTTTAAGTTATATATTCGTAAGGAAGCAACCTGAAGCTCAACATCAATGTAATCAGCTCCGAACTCCATCGCTAATCGAAGTGCATCCAGTCGCTTTTTTTCATCACCATCATATTGACCACCTTCCCATTTTGGTCTAGAAAAATACATATTATCAAACAGAAACTTTCGAGAGGATTCTTAAGGGTTATAAGAGTACAAAAGCTATTAGTAATTATCAAAGAAACATTTGGCTGGCAATAGCATACGATGATATGCAAACATTTGAAAATGTTGCAGTGAAACTTTTTGAGAATAATTGCTACAGCCATCTGAATGATGACATTTTCACACGGTCAAAAAATTATGTGAAGAGGCGGAAAAAGTCATTCATTATTTCAATTAAGAAATTAAATCTTAAAAAAAATTATGTAAATATTTATAAACCCCCTAGTTAGAGATTGATTCTCTCATAACGTCCGCCCAAAATTAAACTCTCCCAAAACCCCCAATTATACACTTTAACATTTTCAAAACCCCCTAGTCAACCTATAACCATTTAAATTTGACTTTTTTTTATATAATTCCAATTATACCCTTTTTTATTAATTTTTAATTTTAACAAAATTTTATTTGTATTTTTTTAATTTCAGAAATACCATCTTTTATTTTAGTCTGTAACTTTAAACCCTATAACCTCCTAAAAAATTTGTCTAAACCTTTACCCATCTAGAAACTTTCAAAACCTCTTAAAAATTGTAATATTTTTTTTACCCTTCTGACTCGTTTTGACGTATTTTAACACGTTTTGATGCACTCTTTGACGTGTTCTGACTTGTGTCTAGTATAACTGTATTTCAGTGAATGTGTATTTATTTAGTCAAAATGTAACTGTTTGTTTAATGAAGGTGTAGCTGTTTTTTAGTGAATGTGCAACTCTTTTTTTAGTCAAGGTGTAACTAATTTTTTATTTTTTTATGGGCCTGTAAGTTTTTTTAAAAAAAATTTAATAGTATAATTATTTATAGTTATTTTTTAATGTAATTGTATTTCTAAAATTCAGTTTCAATTTTAGTGTAACTATTTTTTTAATAAAATTCAGTTTCAATTTTAGTGTAACTGTTTTTTAATCAAGGTGTAACTGTTTGTTCAGTGTAACTGTATTTTAAAAATACAGTTACACTGGGTGCGCGTCAGTCCGTGTCAGGCCACGTGTCAGTTTGCGTCAGAGCGCGTCAGCGCGCGTCAGAGTGCGTCAGAAGGGCTAAAAAGGTATTATAAGTTTTAGGGGGTTTTGGAAGAGTTCCTAAATGGGTGGGGGCTTAGAAAAAGTTTGTTGATAATTAGGGGGTTTAGAAAAAGTTACCCATAATTAATTTCTAAAATCATACTCTTAAAAATATTTTTAAAATTGTACACGTGTTATAATTTAAGTGAATTAATAATACCGCGTCATTATGTCACGCGGTATTAGGATTATATATAATAAACTTTTTGTTGTTACTTGGCCTAAACTAAACCATGTTTATCTACCTCAAAATAATATTTTATATATTTGTACTTTTGGCCATAGGTTGTTCCCCACCTAAATCCATTTCCTAAGTCTGCTTTTGTGCCAAAAGAGGCTGAAGTAAGCAAAAGATCGAAAGAGGGATCTCCCATGATATTAGAAAAAACAACAATTATTTGTCGGAAGCATGAATTGCACTTCCACACTCTTATTGGTATTAATATACAGCTTTTCTCACCATGCAATAATTATTGTAATAAACTACTAGCTTATGTAACAAAGCTTTTTATTAGGGCCAATCACATATTAGTCCAAATTGGAGACACATAAACACAAAATGGGAGACTCAATAAAAATTAAAAAATTAAAAATTCCGTCTATTTTTAAATTGTAGATCGATCAATTGTAGCGGATCAATTCACAAGGCCGAAAATCATTCGGTTGATGTCACTGTCAGTCAATAATATTCTTCTTATTGTTGATAATTTGAAAAAAATTATTGATATAACCACTATATTATCACATGGTGTAACCAATCTAACATGTAAGAATATTGTTAAATAATGTATTTATAGTTGTAGAGAATAATATTAATAACATCTACTCATATTATAATAAATAAATTAGTTATACCACATATATAACAGTATATTGGTTATGTAAAATTTTCTCGATAACTTGATAAGTGACATTTGAAAACTCATGTAAAAATAGTATTTTTATACCCAAAAAAAAAAAAACACAAAGTACCAACTACAAAAAAAACACAAAGTACCAACTACAAAAAAAACACAAAGTACCAACTACAAAAAAAAATAAGAATCACATCCATTCTAATTGTGTGAGTGAGTGAAATCAAATCTATAATTATTGTGATTTGTATGAAGAAAAAATCAAGGGTTTCATTTACCTCAAGCACCACATTACAATGTTTTTCATTTTTTATTTTAAAGTACTAAAAATTTATGTTATTTCCAGAAGTACCAACTTTAAGCTTAGTAAAAATGTTCTATCAATTGATCGAGACGTTTCCGGAGAGATCAGCCAAGCATTTTTATACTTATTTACAAAAAAAAAAAAAAACAGAGAATCTTTTTAAGAGAGAGGTAAATAGAAACATAGTGAAAAATGAATTTTATTCGAAAAGTTAATCATTTATAGAGAATCTTACAAGTGCAGGAAAAGGCTGTTCAAGGTTTGGATTTATAAGGAAAAAAGTAGGGTATAGAGAGCAAAACAAAACAAATGACTTGACATTTCCACCTCCTCTAAAAGTTGGAGAGAGACTGAAATCAGCAACAACATTTTGTTAATGGTATTTAATGATATGGGCTAATAGCTAGGCTACATAGAATCTTGGTCTTTTTGCATACTAAAAAGTGCTTAGAGTCTTAGATATTATCCTCCAAATCTAATTTGGTGCTCATAGCATTATATGCCAAAGCAACCCACAGCCCCAAAAAATTAGTCATCTCAATTTCAGCAAGGCCAGCATCTCTTAAACAACCACCATTATTGAGGCAAGGACTAATGGCATTGGTATGTTGTGAGGTGTCAACATAGTTTTATATAGTGGGGTACTCCACCAAAAGGGACAACTTAGTAATTAATGAATAATAAAATTGCCCAAATGGGATTTGTGTTAGCAAGGTAGGGGACTAGGAGGAAACAAAGAATTAGACTTTGGGGGATCAAGTGGGGTCTCTACCCTTTTGTGAAAATGGGTTTTGGCAATAAGTGTGGTTGAAGTTAGATCAAACTTGGGTTGTGGGGGGTGGTCCAACACCACCCAACCACTTATTTAACTCATTAATAATTCCACTAGTACTTACTACTATTTCCCCACCTTTTTCTAGGTCACAAATTTTATTCATTTTCATTACAAATGGGTAAATTTGAACTTCAAGAAGCCTTTGGCTACCAATATTTATAGTTTCAAAGAGAATTGAAAACGTTTAGCTAGGACTCTAGGAGCATCAAATTTATTAAAGTTTGTTTGAAAAGAAAAATGGAAAACGACAACAATATGTATAATATATGGCTTATTTTGTATAGGCATGATGGTAACTTTGGAGAATGTCAGGGTTATGTTTTGTTTTTTTTGGGTCAGAATGTCATGGTTATTTATGGAGGGACTGAATTGTGCTCATCAAGAGATTGACATTTATAACCCAGCTGTAAGTTATCCAGTTTTTGCTGTGAATAAACCTTTATGGTTCCCTGATTGATATCTCAACCATAGGAAGAGTATCCGAACTGGGAATTTAGGCAATCTGTTTCAGTAAGGATATTTTTCTACTTTAGCTTGGATACTATCTTTTAAGAGGACAAGACTTGGGTAAATTTGAACTTCAAGANTATTTAACTCATTAATAATTCCACTAGTACTTACTACTATTTCCCCACCTTTTTCTAGGTCACAAATTTTATTCATTTTCATTACAAATGGGTAAATTTGAACTTCAAGAAGCCTTTGGTTACCAATATTTATAGTTTCAAAGAGAATTGAAAACGTTTAGCTAGGCCTCTAGGAGCATCAAATTTATTAAAGTTTGTTTGAAAAGCCAAATGGAAAACGACAACAATATGGATAAATAATATATGGCTTATTTTGTATAGGCATGATGGTAACTTTGGAGAATGTCAGGGTTATGTTTTGTTTTTTTTGGGTCAGAATGTCATGGTTATTTATGGAGGGACTGAATATGATGCCATGATTGAATATAGGGGGTAGGGCTACTGCTAACTTCTCGGATGGATATATATCACTTTTGGAACCCAGTAACTAGACTGTAATATAATGCGATTAAATTTGGAACAAGTTCCATTAAAAGTTATTTACTTTTTGAGTGTCAGAAATTTGCCTTTAGTATACTTTTCTAACAGTTGCTATTTGAGGATACTTTCTTGGCTCAATATGAGTGAAGATATTTTAGATAGTGAGAAATGAGAATGAAGTTAAATCACTTAAAAAGACTAAATTACCCCCACTCGCGAGTTTCATGAGTTATTTCCAACGATTCCAGGTCCCAAAATGTTCAAATATGTTTACAAAATACATTGTAATTCCAATTTAGAAATATATTTGTTGAATCAAAATTTAATTATTCATATTATGAATTGAAAAAAGAATTATGATTAGCTAGAGAGCATGACTAGAATAAACACTTCAAAATACTTGTATTGTACTTGGAATTAAAAATTAGTGTTCTCTTCAAATATGTGTTAAAAATTAGATACCACATTCATGCACCTTCTTGTTACATTGTGCAAGGCCACCACTTTGCCACCCATTCCATTAGCAACCTCCTTCTTCACTTTGCAAAGTCGAAATGGTCGAGATATGCTTCAAATGTCACCTCGAGCTCATCGTAATGTCTCAAATAAACCCATGTAAACAGTGTCTTATTTGTTGTTTTTATATTAATGCCAAAATAATGTGTAAATGACATGAAGAAGAACAACAAAATATGAAGTTGTATAACGTATGTATGTTTTGTCCGTCAATCAAATTGATAAATATATTGACGAAATTATCAATTTGGACAAACTTGAAACTTGAAACTATTAGATTAGTATAAAGTAAATGTAAATATGTTGAAATTAGGAGTAAAATGACCGAAGTGAAATTAGTGAACCTTCGATCAAGGACGAAAGGTTAATACATATATAGGTAATAGGTCCCAATTTCTCACATTAATTCCGAGCATGACACTTTTTTCATCATGATTTTGTTTTTTCTCCACGTATTTTTACAACTATTATTTCGGATATAATTAATACAATTATAACACAAAGAAGGTAATTTCGTTCTTAAACAACATCAACTGAATTTTTTGAAGAACACTAAAAGACAACATTGCATGAAAGCTCATTGTGGGAGGCGACTGAGCCAATGAGCATTGCCATTGGAGACTACAAATGAAAACAATATGGTTATTAGATCTCTCTATGGCGATGTAATTGATGTTAACTCCTTCGGCACTTTTATCACAAGATCTTGTTTTTTGTTTTCACTTAGTTAATTAGGAGTAGTTAATGTGTATAACCCTAACAAATAAAAAAGTATACGATCGAAGAGCAATACAAATAAATAAACAATGGCATAATATGCCAATATATAATATTTTAGCATTGTAATAAATTAGAGAGATTGTTGATGCTAAAAATCTTAAGAGCAAGATTAATAATATATCAATTTAATAATTTAAACTAAACAATCTGACCTTTGGAACAGTTACAATTTGATAATCTTCGTAGCTGCTTGATCGCAAATCGATTGTCAAAAAAAGGTGTTGTACTTGTAAAGACTCTCTGATGCTTAAATGAGTATATGCTCAAGTAGTTGCTAAGTCTTTAGATATGAAATTGCATACCTTCATCATTCTCAATGTTTGGTATTTATAGTATGGGCGCTTTTTTGGTGTGGAGACAATTTGCGGGTTGGGTGCAAAAAAAGCACCATAGTTAGAGGATTTCACACACATTGTAGAATTCTATGGTTATAGTGCTTTTTCTGCATCCAGCCCATAAGTTGTCTCCACACTGGAGCTTGGTCCTCAAGTTTACATGATCCCCATTTCTCCACTACTAAGTGGGGAATTCTTGGGAGATCATGGTTAGGGGCGGTTAAGAGAGATCATGGGTTGTCATTATTATCCCATGATCAATAGTCAAACTACATGTGCTAATTAATTAGCACATGTTCATTTGAGGAATGGGCTACAGGGTTATTTGGGTCTGAACACATGTTCATTTGAGGAATGGGCTACAGGGTTATTTGGGTCTGCCTTTGTTCTCCCAGATATGTTTTTTCAGCCCGATAGATGGAGTGACAAGGCTTGAGCACCAAAGCTTAATGGATTGGATTCAGGGCATAATGTGCAGCTAGCGATACATGCAATGGCAGTCAATTAGAGCTAAAGGAATATATACATCTCAGCATTATTGAAGAACAAAAATATCCCCTGGCCAATAAAACACATAGTATCAAAGAGATTTAAGCAGAGTTCCAAGACAAATGAGTGGCTAAACAGAAGATTAAATAATAATAATATTACTTGAGGAGATTAAATAATTAATAAAAATTAATAAACAATAGTAAAATTACTTAAAGAAGATTAAATAATAAAAAATAATGCAAAATAGTAATACTACTATAAGAGATTAAGTGCTTTTTTTAACAAAAGAAATTAAGTACTAAACAATAATAAACAAAATAACAAACGTTTCCTTAGGAGGTTTGTAATCTTAGAATAATTAGGTGGGTCATTTGAAAAAAGAAAACGTGAATCCTTGGTGGTAGGGTAGGGTTAGATAGTGAAATTGTGTGCAACTCACCTTTCATTGCATGAAAGTTTCAGCTGCAGACATATATTTGCATATATGTATTTATATATAACAACCAAAGAAAGCTCTTGAAGGCATTGTCCAACTACATTCTGGGCTGCGAGGCATGGCGGCCTAGTTGCACTAATCGGACGAATCGGAATATTAAAATCCATACACCACAATTAGAATGAGAAGAGCAAATTCAATTAAATCCCAGCTGAGTCCAAATAAAAAATAAAAAATAAAAATAACAAAAAACAAAATTATAATCCTGCTCCCAAAGTTGTATTGCAGTCACACAGATATAGATTACTAAAAACAATTTGAAAAACATAAACAAAATGCACACACATGAATTCAGATTGCTGGAAAACAAACGGGCAAAATGGAGCTTGATTCCGTACCATACCAAGCATATTGCAATTGGATTTTCTATCTTTGCACATTGTCAAATTGCCATGTGAGACCATTTTTCCTCCAAGATCTGGATCTCCCAATAAGGAAAGTATATTATCTCTTACATGGGTCAGCATAGAATCATAAGAAACATGGCTCTTACACAATAGTACAACAGATCGTCTCGATATATTGACAGTACAAAAGAATCTGAAGATTAAAGACCTAATCCAACAGTACGGCCATCTCTTCTTCGTAGTCCAGCAGTGTACTGCTTCTCTAAATCCAGATGGAGTTCCTTCTGCTTCTCGGCTTGGAGGAGCTCGCCTCCTTCTTGATTGTCGGGCTTTTGTTCCACCTTCAAGTCGCCCTTCACACCCTACAATTGGCCATAGGCAGCAAGGCAACCTCAGACTCTAAAATTGTGTTAGTAGGTGGAAACTCTCTGGGGCGTAAGCCAGTCATTCAGAAAAAAGAGAGAAGAATTCTACTCGATGTTAATTGTACTCACAAAAAATATATATATAATGAAAGAAAAAATTATTTACCATGAGTTTGTTGAATTTTTCTTGTCTTTCCCGGTCAGAAAACAAAGCTGTATCCCAACGGTGACCGGCCTGTAATTATTCAAAAAAGGCATCTATCAAATTATACAGAGAGAAGCTAGACCCAGAAACAGCATAATCAACCGAAATCCATTACTGATAAATATTTGTAAAAAACTTTTAAAGTAAATAGCACTTTCTCTCAACAACTTCCATTATCTTTCCAGTTGCTGATAATTACAATGCTAATTAGTCTATTATTAATTGATTTTTATCAAAGAACTAGTAACGCAAATACAAACTTTATGCCAATTTTTTTAGAAAAATATTGTATGTTGCATATCCAAAATATTATTGCTATTTACAAGTGCTATATCCGACATAACAATACTGTCATAAGAGTATGTTTCACATGTACAGCACATGATAATAGTTAGTGATGCTAATAAGCATGAATGCCGCAATTGTAACTTAGGAGATGTTATTGGTGGAAACCAATTATAACGATAACATAAGAGATACCTCTTCTGCAGTTGTGTTCTTTTTGTTTCCCCACAGCAGCTTTTTCTTCTGGTCAGCAGTCATACATCCCACAGGACCCACACCAACAACAAGGTTCCTATTAACTGTCAATATGCAAAACAACTTTTTAACCAAGTAAAGTTAACCAGGGAGGTTCAATTCATTGAATCTACACAGTAATCGAAATTAGTATCTAATTTCTGATTATTCCATCAAAGTTGAATGTCACGTCAATATAGAATTACAATGCTTGAGACACATTTAAAAATCCACCAACACAAATGAGCTATCTAAGCTATATTTCTAGCTGGATGCTACATCAAATCTGTAGGAACACATTCTACTCTACAGTTTTTAACCTATTTTGCAGCATATCCGTGCGAATGTGAAAAAAATATGGATTTCCATTTCACTGTGTGTACAAAATTTCGTGTTACATCTGCATGTGTTGTTTTCATAGCTAGATACCTACTGGAAAAAGGACCCTAAAGCAAAAAATTTTGGAAAAAACAAGGAAATTAATTTTGCTCAAATTATAGAATGAAAAGATAATAATTTAAAAAGCCAACCCCTGAGAAAAGTTATGGTCAGCTACTATGTAGACAAGGAAATATATTTGCCAAAAACTTCACCACTCAGACTCAACTCACAGTTTTTTGTATCCATCCATTGCATCTAAAGTTGGTCTTCCTATCTGTTCAATTTCATTTTATGGCGGCTAATGGATATCAATTATTCAGTAAAGGAAAATGTCTTAATATCCATCTTAACATTCAAGGAGTTCTGATCGGAACAAATTTCTTCTCTCTTGGAGGTTATGATGTCAAATTCAGAGCACATTGTCACTCTAATTGTTCTTCAAACAATGCCAAAGTTTGTTACCAAAAGAAAAAAGAAAACAATGCCGCAGTTAAAGATTGGTTGCCTAAATCCAGTAGCAAAGGATCTCCTTAATGAGCTTCATAATGCAGTCATATTCTCATTAATTGAGCAGCCTAGGTTTTTCAGTTTCTCTTTGGATAAGTTTGTTTATGTTTTACTCCTTGGATAAGTTTGGATAAGTTTCCTTACTTTTTTTACTTGGCCTTTATTATTATTATTTTTTATTTAAAAGGAGCTTTCTTAGCATATGTGTTTCCTTGTTCGTAGCAACAAACTCTATCCTTTTATGTCTTTAAGAGTTCACTGTGATTAATAATTAAAAGTAAGGGAAAGTCAATTAAATATAGAGTAGCACGTCTAGTGGAGGCAACTACCTTTGAAGTACCTTTATTGTCTTTAATTTCTTCTTTACCGAAAGACTAACACCTTAGGCTTGGGACAAAGGAAGTGACATGGTACCCTAAAGATAATAAAGATTTTAAACAATACATACAAACATGCTTCTTTAAAAACAGACTAAAAACTAGTGCTTTGGCCAAGGGAAGCAACATAGTACCCTAACAATAGATAGATAAGAAGGACTAAAGTTGAGGAAAAAGGATGAGATGCATCTCACCGTTCATATCTTATCTAACATTTGAGATGCAAGACCTCAACTAAATTCCTCACTAAAACACAACTGTATATATAGACTTTAGTAAGGATTTAAAATGAGAAGTTAAATTAACTAATCTTCGGCCATTAGATATAAAAAAAAACTCCCACAACCAGGATTTAAACACTTCCACCTTAAATGTTTAATCCTAGTCGTAAGAGCAGATCCAACAACCTAAGGTTAACTACTTATTTTAGCTCCTTATTTTAACTGCTTACTAGAGCCACTCTGTTCTCTGTGTGTGTGTGTATTGATATGGATATGTATAACACTCATATAGAATATCACCAATATTGTCCAATGGAAGCACTATTTAGATATAGGTATCACATACCTACTTCAGCAGCTTTCATTGCAGCAACTTTCGCAGCATTTATATCATTAGCAAAATCTGCATCATTGGCCTGGGTTTTACCAGGAGTCACTTGCTTGGAACTTGAAGACTCCCTTCCATCAGCTGTAGTTGTAAACTTTGAAACTAATCAAGGAGTAAAAGTTATTGGAGAAAAGACTTAAGTAAATATTTTGAGATTAACATTTAAATGAAGAAACATAAATAAACCATTACCATCTTTTCGACCATCAATGTCCTTATCCAAGCTAGACAATTTTGGTCTTTTTGCAGTAGAATCTTGATTTTCACCCCTAAAAATATCCTTATCTTCAGACCGCTCTGCTGGTTCTCTAATGATTCGTTCCTTGCTCCTGTTAGTTTCCTTGTCATCATATTTCTTCCTTTGCTCTTTGGAAAGGCTTTCATCATCCATTTCCTTTAAGTCACTCTTATAACCTTCTTTCATACGATGTTTACCATCATCTCTCCGTTCACTTCTATAATCTCCTGAACTCCTACGATAATCCTTTTTCTCATCCTGAACATCTTTGTCCGCCATATACCTGTCTTTTTCCCCTTCCATATCTTCAAAATTTCCATGTCTCCTGCCACATACAGCTCGTTCAGATGATGAGCCCTTTTCTTTATATTTCTGGTTCTCAAGAAACGAAGATTCTCTGTCTTTATCCTTGCTCCTATGACCAGGACCATCATATTTAGAATATTTGTCCAAATGTCGTGAATAGTCTCTTGACCTAATATGATCAGAACGAGCACCACCCCTTGAGTCTCTACCAGACCGAGAAGTTGACTTGTGGTATGTTCTTTCTTCATCATTTGCATGCTTGTCATATTTTATGTAGTCATCATGCCTACAGTAACCATGTGAACTTCTGGAGGATTGTCTATCGGAATGCCTGTAGGAATTACTGCTTCTTCCATAATAGCTCCTGTCTGAAACCCTGTCTAATTCCTTCCCATCATCTTTCCTTGGTCGATGTTCAGATACTTTTCCAGGGTCTTCCCTTGAAAATTTTGGGCTAGAGCTATGGTCACGCATAGGACTCCCTGAAAAAAATTTCAAAGTCTTCATGAGGACCAAAAAATAAAGGAAATTAATCAAACCACCCTTTAACTGCTGCAAGTATTACCGAAAAAGGTTTGGCAAGACCATCACCAAATGATACAAATCTCTTTCCCTCACCCTTATTAATTTACTTTTTTGATACCCAGAAATCCCCTAGGCGGGGCCCCCCACCAAACCTTACAATCTTTGTGAGACTAGAAGTTCTAGCAAATAGCTAGATAGGCACCTTTGAGGAATTGAACCTCGGACCATGTGGGAGCAAACCATGAGCCTGACCAACTTGACTAAACCTCGTTGGTCTCACCTATATTTTGACCCAGAAAAAAAAAATAAACAACTTCATTTCATTCGAATTCAGATTCAGAGCCACTACTTCTGATGAACATGAAAACACAAGTATTATTCAGCTAAGCCACCTGACCCATACTTATGAACAAAAAATTCTATTTTAGAGAAAAAAAACCTAAAAAGATGGCAATCAATTGATACACGCTGTCTTCTAGTAACTTCAAGCATCAGCTTATAATTTGTAGAGCAGAAAGTAGAATCAACCCCTTCTACTTATTCGTTAAACAAGGTACAAAAGGCAAATTGTCAAATTTAATGAGACTTTTTCCAGGATAACTCCTCAGGACCATTTGAACTTGCTGAAAATCCAAACAAAAATTTAAAAACTAACCATCAGATGAAGATGACCCACTAACTGGAGAACGACGCCGATACTTCCTGTTGGCTGTATCATTTGAAGGCTTGCGAAATGTTGTTTTTGTATCACCATAATCAACGGGTGAAGAGTCTAAGTTTGAATCCATGATGGCTACTACATGACAGCACCAATATCATTAGGTTAGCATGAACATTGATATAATTAAAGTCAACTTACATTAAAGTAATTTATGAGGTACCAGAGACACACCCACAAGCCCAAACCCACTCCCAAAACACACCGAGAGAGAGAGAGAGAGAGAGCCAATGCTTAATCTTAGAGATACAATTCAGGGAGATAATTATTTACAACTTAAGAACTGTCTAAATCCATGTTGTCACACACAATAATTTATCCAACTCCTAGAGAGGTGAAGAACTGTCTAAATCCATGCTCCAAACTCTGTTTTTTTACTGAGTAATATGACTGCAAAGAACAAAGAAAATGGTAACCCAAAATATTATAGATGCACACACACATACATGTAGGTTAGAATCAGCAGCATCCTTTAATATACAGAAATTTTGAAAATTGAACGCTCTGCTAACAATATATTAATAAATAGCTAAAATAACTAACTAATCTCAGGCCATTAGATCTAAAGATTAAAACACTCCTGCAGTCAGAATTAGAACACACAAAACCAGGATTAAAATCCCAACAGTAGGGAAAAAAAAATCCAACGACCAGGATCAACTACTTATTTTAGCTAGTCACTAGAGCCTATGGGTACATGTTTCTAAATTACGACAGCTCCCATTCCTTATAATACTCTTAGAAGATAACCACCTAGAAACCTCTTCACAATATTTATATATCCATTTTATTTCTAAGAATTAACATGGCATAAGAGAAACTAAAAAAATACGAATTCAATCGTTTACTGTGTTTTATCAACACTCGAACAGATAACAACTCCTGAAAACTCATTGAAATCCTAAGCAATCAAAGACGTAAACGTTTAAGTTTGCTTTACAAAACTGAAGCACACACCAGGACAAACGTGGGACCAAGACAATAACAGAAATGACAATAAATTAAGACCAGAATATAAATTCCCTTAAATCTTCCTACGTTTTCTCGATAACCCAAGAACGCAAACACCTAAATCTAGGGTTTATAATGGAAAATAAAATAAAAAATAATCCGAAACTAGGTTTTCCTACGAACAACGCCTTATTTCATTTCTAATCATTCAACATGTTTTTTATTTTTCTCTAAAGAAACAAAACAACACTTCATAATAATCCCGATCTAGGGTTTCAAAAATTGAGAGAGAAACGAAAAGAAATAGAAAAGTGAGTTGAAAGGAGTAGAACCTGTGAATTTAATTGAAGAAGTGAGCGGAAACGCAGATGTGTGAGGGTTTGAGAATGAGAAGAACCCTTGGCCTTGCACTCTGCTTCTTCGGGGCTTTTCAGGAAGGAGTAGTGGTGGTAACAAGTGCTCCTTCTTGCGTGTCACGTGCATACGCCATTTTGATAAATAAAAAAAAAAAAATGTTAGGAAATAATCTTATACAGCAAAGGTGGGTACGTTTTTTTTTGTTTGCTTTGGCCTAATGGAAAGAATTAGAGTAATTTTCTTTCATGTATTTACTTATATTTGAGTCATCCCCATTATGATTCCTTACACATGGGAGAATCGGAATAGAGGTGCGACCCAGATAAAATTAGGAATTGAATGTTATTGATATCGAAGGAATTGAATTCACAAATTAGTAGTCTTTATGTAAAAAAAATTATTAATTGCTATTATGTAGCACACATAAAGTCTATTATTTGGTTTTAAAAAATAAATCACTGCTACATAATTAGTTTTAGCTCACTCAAATTATAAAACACTTGTAACCTAGTACCAATATCAGTCTAGTTCAAACCCTCCATGCCTCTTTTTAACACTTTCGGCAAGTAACGTGTCATCGGTCTCTCTGACTCAAATGGTAAGTTTTGTGTGTTACGTCAGTAGTTAACGGTTTTATTGACTAAAAGACTAACAAAAGTACTAAATTTGTGATATTTTGTAATTAAAGTACTATAATACAATTTTTTAAACTGGAAATACCAAAATTAAAAAAGTGTATAATTAAAAGTATATAATTATAAGGGCAATGCTAGAGTGCCATAATGATATGGAATTTTCATGTCAATTAAATTACTTAATATATCTAATAATATATTTTCCACATAAGCATTTTAAAAGACTAGTATATCCTCATTTAAAATTATATAAAACATAAATTAAATTACAAAAGCAAAAGGATTTTAAAAAGATTTCATGACAAAATTATAAACCTCTAAACATTCAGTTTCTTAAAAAAAAAAAATTTTCCAATTTTAGAGGGGAAAAAAAACTCAATCCAATTATTTAGTTTAGGATTTAAGTCCTGTTTGATATCCTACAAGTATACGTGATGAATGTAATATAGTATATAAAAAAGGATTGTCGTACTCACAAGGTTTTTTTAATCTAACTTAAGAAATTAAATTCCTCATTTATATCTAACAAAAATAAACAATAAATACTATTTGAACTTAAAAAAATTTTTGAACATCACTAGACATTCGCTTTGTTCACTAATATTGAACACTTGTGGACATTTAATTGGAGTAAAGTCTATAATGTGAGACTCATCGATCAACAGTTTATGACTTATTATATTTAGAAAATTTATTTAATAGAATACTCATCTCATTTTATGCAAATGTGTTTTGAAATGAATATAACATATAATTTTGCTAATTTGCGCACAAACCAACTTCTTAACCTATATGTACTCAAATAGCCATAATTTTTTCTAAAAAATGCAAATCATGATCCATAAAATTCTATAAGAACCTAAAATCCATATCTTTTCAGCGATATAAGGCTTATCATCCCGTTTGCTTCGAGGAGGTGTAGTTTAATCCGAGAAGAAGGCTGATCTGCCCAAAAATTCCTAACTCGAAAAATATCAAAGTGTCCTTTTTTTATTTGTTTTCTTTTCTTTGCCCTTCAACTTATAAAAACATATAAAACTAAGTTAAGTTAAACTAGATTCACTTAAAAACGTAACAGAAATTCAAGAATAAAAGTATAAAAATATATAAAATAATGGTCAAATCAGATTCTAGCAAGGGGGTGGGGGGTGGGTGGGTTTGTTAAAAAATGTGCTATGAGTTTAATTTATTATGTCAGGCTAAAGGATGGATGAAGCCTTTAAAAGATTTTAAGATGAGCTGCTTTGTATAGGAATTAGACATAAGTGATTATTGATTTTTAATGACTTTGTCATTCATGGTTTTCCTCTTTCATTAAAAAATTCATTACTTTTGCAATTTGTTCGTCTTTTTTACATTACATTTTAAGGATTCTTTCTTTATAAGAAGATATACATCATATACGCTAGTCTTTTATATTAGAAGCATGAACAAATATGTTTGAGTAAAACCAAAAAGCTCAAGTAGTACTTGCGGAAACGCTATAATTATAAAAACAAAAACAAAAGAATGATGTGTATTATTTAATTAAGTATAAATTAATTATGATCATTTAATTTGGCTTGGATAAGATGGTCTTTTATTAAATATGATATTAATTTTATTAAAAATATATGGTAATGTGTATAATCACAAAAATAATAAAAAAATGATGTGTAGTATTTTATTTTGTCACGTAAAATTATTGCACAAATACTTCTACCATAATGTGACAGAAAATCTTTCCCCTTATTATAATTAACCCTTATCAAATTTTCTTTTCGATTATTGAATTAAAAAATTTCCTTGTACATCCCAAATCAGCTAAATATCCAAGGGGGAGAAGGGTTTGTAGGGTTTAAGAGAGTGAGGTTTCGCTTTTTCTTCAAAACGAACACCGCCATTTCCATTTTCCCTTATACGGGTTTCTTCCTTCCTCGCTATCGTCATGTGGGCTCTTCGTCGTGCTTCTCTTCCTCTCAGGTATATATATATATATATATATATCTATATCTCTCTTTCTCTCTCTCTTTTTGGGTTCGCTGGGGCCATCTTAATCGTCAGTTTGTTACTGAGAAACTGGGGAAATGGGATTGAGTTTGAGTTTGACCGATGGGTTTTACTAGCTTTAGGGCTTCCTTTGTAAGAGTGTCGATTATGGCGTTCTCTCTTTTTCTTTTTTTCTGTTGCTAGTTTTTGTTGATCTCCTATATGCATTGAACATGGATAAGTACAATAAATACTTGGTCTCTTTGGTTAAGCTTTACAAAGATTAATTTTACCTTCAAAGTTTGAAATCAAAGTTCAGTTTCAGAAAAATGCATGTAACTATTTGAAGAACAAATTGAACTCATGCTGAATCAGTAGGTTTAGGAAACAAAAAGGAATCTTTTCAGGTACATGTCTCATCTTTGAGAAATGAAAGAGAGAAACTTTTTTTTGTTCAAAGGGGAATAAGATGGAATTTTGTGCATGTGAAATTCTAGAAGCAAAAGAAAAAATAGAGGAGAAAATTGAATTCATGAAGTGTGAAGGAAAANAAAAAAAAAAAAACAGGAAAGTTATTTGCTTCCGATCCTAGGCCTTTGTATTTTTGTTACATAATGGGATGTTCTACACCAACATCATTCCTGCTGTTGTATCTCGCTTATCATCTTTACGCCATGTGCAACTCTCTTATTGGCTTTACGCCATTGCAATGCATAGAGAATAACAGCTAGAGAAGCTACCTTTGTTTTTCTGTAACAATTTTCAGAGATCCATTGTCGTATTTCTTCTGTTTCAAAGGAATTCATAGTATGCTTGTAATAGTAGAAGCTCAACTCCCATTCTGTCTGAATTTTATGACATATATCACTTTTAGTTATATAGATGTCCTGTTATTATTAATTATTTTTTGTTTGTTTGTTTGTTTGTGTGTGTGTGTGTATGTTTTCTTGTCAAGTGGTGTATTAATAACTTCTACATAATTTTCCTGATTTGTGTTGCCCATTATTTACTTTTTGCCGTGTTATGTGATACTTATTTTTCCTTTGCTTTCAGGAACCAAGGAATTAGCATAGGAGCTTCCCGTGCTTGTTGTACTAATTCAGAGCTACTGATTACTTACTTACAAGATGAGGCTTGTTTTCTCGAGTCCCCTCAATCAATATCTTATGGATGTCTCTCTTCCAAGAGATTATACTCCACAACACATATTTCTTCAAACTTTTATGTTGCTAGACGCAGCCTTTCTTCACAAGCTGGGGCAAAAAGCAGTGGAGAGGAAGATGACTTGGAAGACGGGTTTTCTGAACTTGAAACACCACCTATTGCTGAAGCAATTCGAGAGAGCAATGAAAATGGTGAAAATGAAGAAGAATTAATTTCTGAACCAGAACTGTCTGATGATGATGAAGTTGAACCTTCTCAACTTGAGCTGGAGTTATCAGAGACTGAGACTGATCCAAGTGAGAAAAGATCACCAAGGAAAAGGGATACTTCAGCATTGTTCAAGGCCATCTTAGATTTCCCAGGACTCTCTGTTCATAGTGCTCTTGATAAGTGGGTTGAAGAAGGAAATGATTTAAACCGTGCAGAGATCTCACTGGCCATGCTCAATTTTCGCAGGCGACGAATGTTTGGGAGGGCATTGCAGGTTCTTTGACTTGCTTTCCTATCTATGCATAAAGATTTTGTAAATTATACAATAAGTTCAATAGTTTATTAGTTTTGCTATGGTCTTAACTGCCTCATATAGTTATATAATGAGTTGTTTTTCAAATCTTAGGTTTCTGTTTGTGTATATAGATATCCCGACATAGCTGTTTAGCAAAAAAGAAAGATATCCCAGCATAACAGCTGTTACTTCTTTGTATGTGATTTAGTTGAAATTGTCAAAGTGGTGCCAAATCTTGTCAAAGTGGGTTGATGAAGCTGTAGTATGATATTATGTCTTTAGTCTTGGCTGTTCTGTATGTTTACAAACAGTGCAGAAATGTCTCTGAGGGCTTCACTAATTATTACTTCCAGCAAGGATTATCACTGATCATACTACAGCTTCATCAAAGTGGGTTGATGAAGTTGTAGTATGATTTACACTTAGCTGTATTGTATGTTTATAAACAGTGCAGAAATGTTGCTGAGGGCTTCACTCATTATTACTTCAAGCAAGGATTTTAGGAAGACAGGTGCTTTGACCAACTTATTTTTCACCAAGGAAATAATCTAACTGAGGCCTTTTATCAATGTGTGCTTTGCAGCATTATTCTAGCACTTCATTCACTCTTTTGGTCTTTCCCATGAAGAATAGTTTCTTTTTTCGACTTATTATTTTTTAATCGAGACACCTTTGCTTCTTTATTTCTTCCTTTGGTCGGTTGATGCAATTGCGCTTGAAGGCGGGATGAGTTGGACTGAAACATGATTGCCAATTAAACTGGCTTTAGCTGGTCCTGTTTGGGTTTTCCTTTTGGGTGATAAATTAAATGGGCATATAATTAAGTTTTTGTTGCTTTGATTCTTTTTTGGGACTGCTGAGTAAAAGAAGTATGGGCCCTGAAGCCATGAGTTCTCATTTGGGCACTTATACTCCTATTTGTTCATCTTATAGTTAGAAGTAAAGCAGAATGAATTTGTGATGGTTTTACTTCATGTTCAGTTATTTTTTGGCAATAGATATGCAATGAGGATAATAGTATTCTCTGGCACCACAAGTAGATGATATTTTCTTGTATTTGATTCCGAGTTCCTTAAAAAGCATGAATTTCGTGCACACAGAATTTTTTAATATTTCTTTTATGGTTTGTTGGTTTTGCAGCTCTCAGAGTGGTTGGAGGCAAATAAGAAGATGGAATTTATTGAAAGAGATTATGCATCTCGTCTTGACTTACTTGCCAAAGTACGTGGCCTCTCGAAGGCAGAGAAATACATTGAGACGATCCCAAAATCCTTCAGAAGTGAGGTAATATACCGGACCCTACTGGCTAACTGTGTCGGTGCCGGTAATTTGAAGAAAGCTGAGGAAGTTTTCAACAAAATGAAGGACCTAGAATTCCCAGTCACAGCATTTACTTGCAACCAGTTGCTCCTCCTCTACAAGAGGCAAGACAAGAAGAAAATAGCAGATGTATTACTGCTAATGGAGAAAGAAAATATCAAGCCAACTCTCTTCACTTATAAACTCTTAATAGATACCAAAGGCCAATCCAATGACATAACTGGAATGGATCAGGTTTATGAGACAATGAAGGCTGAAGGCATTGAACCAGACATCACTATAAAAGCCATCGTGGCTAAGCACTATGCTAATGGTGGGCTTAGAGAAAAAGCTGAGGCAGTTTTGAAGGAGATGGAAGGGGGCAACTTAAAGGAGAATCGTTGGGCTTGTCGAGCTTTGCTTCCCATTTATGCAGAGCTGGGAGAGGCTGGTGAAGTGGGCAGAGTTTGGAAGGCTTGTGAGTCAAATCCTCGGCTTGAAGAGTGCACGGCTGCAATCGAAGCTTGGGGAAAATTGGATAAAATTGAAGAAGCAGAGGCAATTTTTGAGAAGATGTTAAAAACACGGAGAACTCTCGCTTCCAAGCATTATTCTGTGCTTTTGAAGGTGTATGCTAACCGTAAGATGCTGGCCAAGGGTAAAGATCTCGTTAAGCGTATGGCAGAGAACAATTGCGAGATTGGCCCACTGACATGGGATGCAATTGTCAAACTCTATGTGGAAGCAGGAGAGGTCGAAAAAGCTGATTCTATATTGCAGAAGGCTGCCCAGAAGAAGCAGAAAAAGCCAATGTTCAGTTCTTATATGGCTATTTTGGATCAATATTCAAGGAGAGGTGATATCCATAACTCAGAAAAGATATTTTATAGGATGAGACAGGCTGGTTATACCGCTCGACTTCGTCAATTCCAATCTCTTGTTCAGGCCTATATAAACGCCAAGGCTCCAGCTTATGGAATCTGGGAGCGGATGAAGGCAGATCATATCTTTCCCAACAAAGGTTTGCTGGGACAGCTGGCTCAAGTTGATCCATTTAGGAAGACAGCAGTGTCGGATTTGCTTGATTGAGTAATTTCATAGTTCCTCTTGAATCCCTTATCATCTATGAACAACTATTTACTAGTAAATTTGTAGGTTCAGCATTATGTTCTGCAATCTATTGCACTTGTGTTCAAAAATTGGTTCCCATGCTCAGATTATCCTTTTAGTATATGGAAAAACCTTGTGGCGTTTTGACTGATTGAGGGATGTTGAGCCTTTTACCATCACGACTCTGCGAGGCTTGCAGAGCATGAATGTGTGACTTTGATTCTAAAAGTATAATTCAATAGCTCTCTATTATTCATTCTTTTTCAGGACATATGCTGTAATAGTATATAACTTCCACTTTTGGCTCATTACCTGCAGCTTGGTTCATGGTTGAATGATCATTTAGAAAAAAAAAAATTTATTTTAGAAGACGATCGAAACTTTTTGACAGTAGGCTCATCTGACTGGCTTTGTGCAACCTCAAACTAGAACCAAATATCTTGCCCAAGCCTGTTATCCACTGTTCAATAAAGGGTCTGCTGCTAACTTTGTTTCATGGTATCATTACCATCTGCAAAATAAAAACGTTGGGGTTCATTGCAGTTCTAACACTGATTGAAATTTCCTAAGCTATTTCAGTAACAAAAGAAAGAAATTTGGTAATAGGTGGAAACGGTATATAAATCCTAGTATAGACTTTTATGAGAAAAATAATAATATAAAATAAAATGAAACATAATAGTAGAGTAAATCTATTTGTATTACAAATAGTGCCGCACTATGAATCATAATGTGTTTTTTTATTAATAAAATGGCATTCATGAGTTTTAAAATCATATTCTATTTCGACAAATGAAGACCAGATGTCATCTACTAAACTAAATAATCATAAGTTGAACCATAATGTAATTAATAAATAAAGTATGGGATAGTTGAAGATACATCTAAGTTTTTTTGTTTTTGTTTTTATTTTTTGTATTTTGTATTTTGTTTTTAAAAATAAAATAAAATCAAAGGCAACATGCCTAAATTATTCATTATCATTCATCCAAGCAGAAACATCGTCATGGAGGTAAGATGAAAATCAAATTGGCCCCTCTTGCATCCAAAATAAGGATTGGTCACTACCCAAACTAAATTGAGCTAAATGGTGCGATACAAAATAACAATTTTTTGAAATCAAATTAAGTGATTTGCTGGTGAAAGAAGTAAGTAAATGTTGAATTTCTTCCACAAGCATCCCATAAGGTCCCAAGTCTTCCACATTCGAATTCCCAGCTGCCACCACTAAGGATGTTTCACACTCAACAATCAAACTCATAAAGCAACTAAGCAAGCATCCACAGCCATGCTACCAATAATTTTCAAATCAGTTTATTTGTGTACAACTTCTTTATAATTCTAACGTACATTTTGTACCCCTCAACTAATATAATTTTGTTTCTTTTTTACTTTCTTCTTGGCAATTGTTGATGCACAAATTTCGTCAAATCATCAACAACAATGATCAAAACACAAAACGACAATCACACAAACGAACACAAGGATGTATAGTGGTTCACCCGATACCAATTAGATTCGAGCTATGTCCACTTGGTTGTGATTAAGGTTTCATTATGAATAATCCAAGAATATGAAGAGATATCATAGCCCTGAAGGAGGCGTTAAGAATATGTCATTCGCTAAAAGGTGAAGGGCTTATTTATAATAGATGATAAAACCGTCACCTTTACAATTATCTTAAAGACTCAATTATGATACAAACAATAAGGCTCTATACAGTCTAAGCCCTAACTGTGATACAAACAATAAGACTATATACAGTTTAAGGTCCAATATTTTTTTAGGGCTCAACATGGCACAAAATGGATATCAACAGCAATCTAATCACAATATTCTTCTTCTCTTAAATTCTTAATACTTGCTCACTGATCTAATTTTTAGTTGTTTATTAATACATATGGTTGTGGTAAAAANAAAAAAAAAAAAAAAAACCTGTTTCAATTGTCTAAGGTGCACCCTATGGTAAAGATTGTAGTTGTTTTTTTTTTTTTGTAAAAATTGTAGTTTTGTGAATGCGTGTAAAAACAAATATACAGCTGAGAATTCGACAATCTAAATTTGTTTTGTATCAATCTATGAAGACGTGGCGTCTACCCAACAAACTTGGAAGTTTGGAAATGCATCATTATTGTGTATGTATCGATTGTATATATCCGCAGAACAAGGGTGGCTGCTTTTTCAGTTGCATACAAGACAAAATATATGTGAAAGAAGAATAAGCAAATATTCAAAATTCATGTGATGGAATGAATGTTGCCTTCAATTGTGTCTGGGTTCACTCAAAGGAACCTATTTGCAGAAATATGACCCGATGCATTTCATGAACAATATCTTCTGATGGAGTCAAGATGCATTTGGATAATGCATAAGCCTTCAATCATCGCACCAAAACCTTTTTCATTGAATGTTATTATACTTAATTAATTACGTGATAACCCTGATCACTAACAATTACAAAAATATAATCACATGATGGATGTATATTTGCTACAATCTTCAACTCCAGAAATATAATTGTTATTGTATTTAGTTAATTACATCATAAAATTTACAAAGATTGGAATGTTCAATTTAAAATTGAATTGGAAATATAGAAGTTTGAAGTGAGCTTTATCGACAAAAATTCTATAAAATTTTTTTTTGACATTTACTATTTTTTAAAACTCCATAAGAAAATTCATCTGTTCAACTACTTAAAATAAAAAATGCTTTAGAGTTTAGGCCTCAGCTCTTCTTTTAATTTTTATACATTAGGTGAGATTGGTGATACTATGGTGTCCATGTAGAACTCACCTTATGTGAGACTATAAGTTTCTTGAAATTTTTAACTTCGAATGCGTAAACTTGTATTTAAAGTTATAAAACTTCTACTTGTAAATTTCCTAATAATGACTATACTCCTTAATATTAGTAAAATTTTCTAAAAGTTTTTATAAAAAAGTAAACAATTTCGAGTTTAGTTTAAGTGATAAAGGTGAGTGAGCTTATGAGTTAAACTTAAGAAAATTTAAAGTTGGATTCATTTGATGTATTTTTTTTTTTATAAATAGTTTTCAGATTCTTAATCATAAGTATAACCATACGAAAAAGAACACAACACAACTTACAAAAGACGGATAGAATCATTGAATCATAAAAGGAAGCACACCATCAAGTGGGCACAGCACAAGTAGGAAAATCCAACTTGGAAATCATGGCCGCTAATCAATTGGTGTGCAGTTTGGTCTGTTTGGCTACATTTTTTTGACATGTCCGTGAATGAAAGCAAAACAAAGCTTCTAAAAGTCAAGTCACTACTTTCTTGTCCAAGATGGATTGTTCTGTAAACGTTAAAAGTAGAGTTCTTTGCTTTCAAGGCTATGATCATCTCCAAGAAAACTATTTCATGGAAACCTTGAAAAGAGTCATAAATAAATAGTTCTACTGAGAAATTTGATATTTTCAATTGTATAATACACAGAGGATTGAATGCACCAGCCACCATCCATCTCTTTAATCCCAACATGGCAGCCCTCAAGATCACCAAAAAACACCACAAACATTTCAACAATCCTTTCCCTTCGACACCTAAATCTCTCCCTCTCATCCAAGGAAGCCTCTTGTTCAATTCTCAAACACTGCCTTCACGCCAACATTTCTCAGTTGGGAATGATTTTCAGCTCTCTTGGAGCTCCATCAATGGTGGGTCTATCTCAATTTGTCACCAATCGCAGCCCAAACGAGCCATATGGTCCACCATGCCAGGACAGGCCTTTGTCTCTGCAGCATTGGCTGAAACAGAGGTGGAAGAAAGCAGGGGCTCCTTTGTTGTGAAAGACAAAACTCTTCATTTGGTTTGTCAACACCAAACCATTCAAGATATAAGGGTGATCAATCACTTTGATCACTCTGTAGAGGCTCAAGGTCAAGATTTTCCATCTGGCTATTTGGGGTTGGACCAGAAAACAGATTCTAAAGGTAGCCGACTCCCTATTGTGCTTGTAACTGGTTGGGTTTTGAATATGAAAATGAGGAAGAAGCGTTTTCAGAAATCTGGCTTTCTTGGAAATACACAATTTGAGGGAAAGGGGCCTACCACTTGTGCAAGGTATTGGGTTTGGTTTGAACAGAAAGGCAATGATCAAATTGGGTTCCAAGTGAAGCTTGGACAACCTAACTTTGAGTTTCGCACAAAAGCTTCTCCGACTGCTTCAGGAATATACAAGGGGTTTAGACGAAGGCTGGGTCGGTTTCAGAAGCGCAGACTTAGGTGGTGTTGGTCTTTTGCAAAGCCAAGAGGGTTTGTCTTAGTTTCCTCATCAGAGGAAGAGTTCGAGGAACTCAAGGCTGCAGAAGTCAAAGAATTCAACAGGGTGTGCTTGACATATTCAAGTGAAGAAAATGAGAGATTTTATGGTTTTGGAGAGCAGTTCTCTCATATGGATTTTAAAGGCAAAAGGGTACCCATTCTTGTCCAGGAACAAGGTATTGGTAGAGGGGATCAACCTATTACCTTTGCAGCCAACTTGATCAGCTACAGGTAGACTAAGGCGAGCTCGGTTATTCAACCATGTAATTCCAATTAGATATTGACTGAACAAATTTGATATTTAATGCATTTGTTTTCCATTGCAGGGCTGGGGGTGATTGGAGTACAACCTATGCTCCTTCTCCATTTTATATGACTTCAAAGATGAGGTCTCTTTACCTTGAAGGATATGATTATTCCATTTTTGATCTAACGAAGCACGATAGAGTTCAGATACAGGTACTATTAGATAACTATTGCATCTTGAATTAATAATGCCATTTTAAATTCGGGAATTGTTCCAAACAATTTTTGAAGCCAACAGTCATGAATGAAGGACGTAGGAACTGTAAGGTTGAAATTGATTTGAATAAAAATAAAAATAACAAAGGAAGATCAACGTGTTCTATGTCATATTAGAATCATTAGCAAGAAGTAAGGGAAATGTTAACATTTGTTTACTGGTGCTCATTCAAGGTCTTAAACTTACCATGATTTTTATGAAACAAAAAAACAAAACTGGGCTAGTGGGCTCATTCAAGATCTTAAACTTGCAGTTTCCCATTTTCTGTATGCTGGAGCTTGCAGATACACGGAAATTCAGTTGAAGGACGGATATTGCATGGGAACTCACCATCTGAGCTCATTGAATGCTTCACTGAAACCATTGGGAGACCTCCTAAACTTCCTGACTGGATTATTTCTGGAGCTGTTGTTGGCATGCAGGGTGGAACGGAATCTGTACGCCATATTTGGAATGAGCTCAAGGCTTACAATGCTCCTATTTCTGCATTTTGGTTGCAGGTAATGCACATCCCTGCACTAAGTAATATACTTATATGTAAACAAATACATCACAAACACACATGCACAAACGAGTGTTTGTACACACTCACACATGTTGAAAAACATACAGAAGTAGCAGAACAATGGTTTATTTTTCCTTTATGTTGAGAACAATATACTGAAAATTTAAACACCCATATATATTATTGAGCCATTTCAAATTCTAACAATTTAAATTCTAATCTGTTTCCACAGAATTGTGTATGTCTATTTTGACATAAAACTCCAATTTTTAGAAAATTTCAGTACTTGGTTGTAAGTCTTATGCGTTTTAACCCTGTCATAATTGTTGCACAGGATTGGGTGGGCCAGAGAGAGACGTTGGTTGGATCGCAACTCTGGTGGAATTGGGAAGTGGATTCAATAAGGTATACGGGATGGCAACAACTAGTTAAAGATCTTAGTGCTCAGCATATTAAAGTGATGACTTACTGCAACCCGTGTCTAGCTCCAGTAAGTATCTTCTCCTTCAATGATTCTCATCTATAAACTCTTCTAATACAATTCCTACAATCACTCGCCAGTTACCAAATTGAGTGTTGGATTCCTGAAGAAGGGCAATGCCATCACTTTTTCAAAAAGAAAAATAGCTTTTATATTCTTGCTCTTTTCTTTTTATGTGAAATGATGGCAGTGCTCCCATCAAGCAAAATCTGTGCTGATAGGAATAAGTACTGTGATTTGTGTTTGAAAGCTCTACTTGATTTCAGTGTCATGGAAAGCCAAACAGAAGAAGGAACCTCTTTGAGGAAGCAAAGAAATTGGACATATTAGTGAAAGACATGCGTGGAGAAGCATACATGGTTCCAAATACAGCTTTTGATGTAGGAATGTTGGATTTGACACATCCAGGTACTGCAAGTTGGTTCAAGCAGATTCTGCAGGAAATGGTGGATGATGGAGTCAGAGGATGGATGGCTGATTTTGGTGAAGGGCTGCCTATGGATGCCACCCTATATTCAGGTTATAATTCGCAACTTAATCCTTGAAAGTGTTCTCTTAAGGTCACAAGTCACAATGACCTTGGTCATTGCCAAATATGACCGAGCTAGAAACTTTTTGCATGAATTCACATGTGTTTAGTTTAGTAGTGAAAAAATTTGGAAACACGCAAGAGCCAAGAGAGTGCTCAGTGTTAAAAGTTTTGGGCTATCAAAAAAAGGTCAAGCATTTACAATTGGACAATGCTTAGGTACTCAGATTTGAGTACCAACCTTGTACTCATGGCCAATCAAATGAGCCTATGATGGGGTCCACCATCCCAACTCTCTATTCTCTCTCATGATGGGTTCATTTTGATTGGCCATGAGTACAAGGTTGGTACAATCTGAGTACCTAAGCATTATCCTTTACAATTTGGGTCCTCTCTTTGGTTTGAAATGTTATACAATGGTTGCATCACTCATCATAATATCAAATGTTACTACCTTATCAGAAGAAAACAGGAAGCTTTGTGCCATACGCAACAGTGGAAGGCTTAAACATTAAAATGAGCCTCAGGCTTTGCTTTATATTTGTAATTCATTTTCGATCTTCTTGTCCCTGGACGGGTTATTTTCTGGAACCAATGGTGCAGTCTCATTAAGAATAACTATACTTGTCCCAACACTTGCTATGTTTTCTGTCACAGCTTCTAGTAAGGGTTTCAATCATCTTCTAGTTCATTTTTCACCTAAAAACACGTCACATCCCCCAATATGTTATGAAAGTTTCATAGTCACTTAGAACTGTCAATTAATTCTTTCAGATTGACACAGGGAGCAAAGGTAATAGCCTTTGTTTTTAAAACTTAGATCACCAAATTCTAAGATCCTGAATTTGGTATCTTGAATGTTACTGTTCATATAAAATCAGGATATGCTAATAATTATAATTCATCGTTTCAGGTGAAGATCCTATTGCAGCCCACAACAAATACCCAGAGCTGTGGGCCCAAATAAACAGAGAGTTTGTGGATGAATGGAAAGCTAACCGTTTGGAGAAGGAGAAAGAAGACCCAGAAGAGGCCTTGGTCTTTTTTATGAGGGCTGGTTTCAGAAATAGTCCCAAGTGGGGGATGCTATTTTGGGAAGGAGACCAGATGGTAAGTTGGCAGGCTCATGATGGGATAAAGAGTGCTGTTGTTGGTCTACTCAGCAGTGGACTTTCTGGGTATGCTTTTAATCACAGTGATATTGGAGGATACTGTGCTGTAAACTTACCTATTATTAAGTACCGAAGAAGTGAAGAGTTACTTTTGCGGTGGATGGAGCTAAATGCTTTCACGACTGTTTTCCGGACTCATGAAGTAAGTTCAACATCTGCCTCCTGAAATACAAAAGCATCTTTATTCATTATTTTCATTGATCATCATCATTATTAAGTAAAATTAAAAAATTAAATGTACAATCCGGCACCATTCTGAATCAAACCTTTAGTGAACATTTATCATTGTCATGACTGATATTAGTTGAAGCTTGTTAACTCTAGCCTGATCTGTAAACTTTCATCAAAGAATAGAAGGTTGGTACAAAGATAAGTAAATTTTTATAAGCTGCCAATTCTCAGAACACACTCATAATGTAAAAATGCAGAATAAAGGCCCGACAGCTATAATAACACTTTTCGTGTATTTTCATCAGAATATTTGAATTCCTCCACTTATAGGCTATGACATGTATGACCTTATGAGCTACTGATTTCACTATCTTCTGCAAACCAGGGAAATAAACCATCTTGCAACAGCCAATTCTACTCAAACGACCGAACTCTATCTCACTTTGCACGCTTTGCTAAAGTCTACAAAGCTTGGAAGTTCTACAGAATCCAGCTTGTAGAGGTAATTCCAGAAGTTCTTATATACTTATTGTACATAGCATCTATAAACTTGACTAGAAAATCTTATAAAATTCACTCTCTGCATTACAGGAAGCCACTCAAAAGGGTATGCCTGTATGCCGCCACCTCTTTCTGCATTACCCTGATGATGAACATGTGCATAATTTGAGTTACCAACAGTTTCTGATTGGTACCGAGATTCTAGTGGTGCCTGTCCTTGACAAAGGCAGGAATAATGTTAAGGCCTATTTTCCAACAGGAGAAAGTTGTTCTTGGCAACATATATGGACTGGAAAACAATTTACAAAACAGGGTTTTGAAGCCACAGTAGAAGCTTCAATTGGCTACCCTGCTGTATTTGTTAAGACTGGCTCCATAGTTGGAGAGACTTTTGTGAAAAATCTTGCAGATTTGAAAGTTCTTTAAAAAAAGCAGTCCTCGAAGAGGACAATCAAAATTATATTACCTTCTCATTTCTTAAGGCACTTCTCAGTTCTGTGCATCATATTCTTCACAGGCATGCTTATTTTGTTTCTTATTTGATTCAACACACAAAGGCGTAGGCGTGATCATTGCATGTGCTAATGACATCTAATTCCACTTTCACAAAACAAAACATAACTTCATGATCATTTATGTGCTACTTTTTTTCTTAAAAAATTTCTGGGGTAGGATCTTTCTTTTTGCTCATTAAGTGTTCTTCTCCAGATTATTCTTTGAAAACAAAATCGTGACCAATTGATAACTAAGAAATTATTCTCTAAATGGATGTTGCCACAAAAGAATGGCTGAAATCCTTGAAAATGACACTTCCATTTTGATAGTTGAATTAAAAGAAAGTTTCAAATTTCTGTACATGCAGTTGTTTAATTTAACCTTAAAACTGAGCTAAAATGTTAAAATTTTAGTCATAGAGTTCATGGAAGCATAGAACAATAACATTACCATGTGGAATACCTTATACTGACCCTCTAGATTTGTGACCCCATGACAAGTTCTGGAAATTATCAAGTTCCCAAATATACACTAGATCCTGTTATTCAGTTCCAGAAGAAGTAAAGAAAATAACAAACATCTCCTTCCTCGAAGCTTAAAGTTAGTACTAGGATATATAGACACATCACATACTAATGCTTTGAAAAGTTTTTAAGTTCAAAGAGTCAAGAATTCAGATGTTCAACAATAGATAAACATAAATATGAAGCTTACATGAAGGATTCTGTATGCATATTGGAGTGAATTGGAGGAAGAGATTTACTGGATCACTTTGAAGTTAAAGGCTTACAGCTGAGGCATTGAGGTAAGGAGTGTTTTGGCATTTTGGGACATGTTTTGGTGTTTGGTGCGTGGTGCGTGGTGTTTCTTCAAAATGAGGAAGAGTTCATTTTTGTTAAAGACTTATTTTCCCTCTCTCTTGCCAACGGATACGAATACTTGCAGGATATTCTTACTATGACTGGCCCCATGGACATTTTTTATTTTGTTTCTTTTGGCTAAACGGCTGTGTTTTGAGTCATATTATACTTTGCTATTCAAGGGTTTATTACACGGACACCTCTTGAGTTTTTCAATGGTTTATTATACGGACACTCCTTGAGGTTTTGTATTTTCACCTATTTATAGATATACCATTTGTCTTTATTAATTATCACTATTTGGACAATCTATCGAGTACGTGAAAAANGGGGGGGGGGGGAACTTGCGGAGTGCTTATATGCAACCATTAGATAAATTTATTTGACATTAGGGACCCTAAAGTAGATCTTAAAATCAGCACCAACAAGCGCCTTGGGGGTGACTCGAACCCAAGCATTGAGCAAGGCAGACGAGCACCTTTCCCACTAAGCCACAACACTCGGTGGTAACACATAAGATTTATTTTTCAATGTGAGTTAGAGAGATCTTCTTATTCTTATTCTTTCTTTTGTATCTTTTTTCCGCTTGAGCTAGAGGTATATATTTCCTCTTATTTTTTTAGACCTGCGGTAGAGATACATTTTTTTCAACTCGAGGATTTACCCTCAAAATTTAGAAAAGGAAGCCGCTCGAATGTATATATACTAGTCTCTTGCCACACGCATTACGAGTGACAATTGACCTTTTTAAAAATTCAATTAAAATTAAAATAATGGTAGTGGGAAAGTGGATTACTAAAAATAAGGGTGTAATTTTTTATTCTAATTATTCTATTTTACCTTTTTATCCTTTGTTATTAAATAATGTTATTAGTACCTATTTTGTAAATGAGAGTATTTTTGGAAATCACAAATTTAACCATTCTACTCTCCTTATGGCTTTATTTATATAGATATATAGATATTTTATATTTGTATAATTTAAAAGAATATTATCTTTTATTATTTTAAATTATAAAACATAAAAACTAGATAATCTTGAATATTTTAATTAAAAATTAAAAAATTAAAAAATCTATCGAATATTATCTTTCATAATTTTTAAAATGAATTCATATATAATATAAGTCAAAATTCAAAAAAGTCTATTTTTTTAGCCTTAGCCTAAAAAATTGAATTTAAGTATAAATTTTAATTTCTATATGATTTTAGTCCGAATGATCCTCTAAAATTAGATCTTACTTCTAATTATCCAAAAAAACAGCCCCCAGCCCCAACTCCCAAACCCCAAACCCAAAAACCACTGTCATCACCATCAGCCTCCGATGACCCACCCATTCCAGCCCAACCCAAAACCACCCTCCTCTTCTTCTTCGTCCCACACAGCACCCATACCCATTTTCTGTTTTTCTGTGGGTTTTGTGCTTCCTGGGTTTTTATGTTTTTATTGCATATGATGATATGGGTTAACAAGGAAAGCACAATTTCATTGCTAGCTTATAGTTTGCTTGCACCAGTTGGATTTTCGAAAAATTTGTCAGCAAATTGTATAGCCTTGCTATGAGTTGGTACTACTACAAAATTTGGAAACCTGTTAATGAATAATGACTATGCTTATTCCATTTCGGTGATGACTGATGTTCCCCTAAGTTTACAGCTAGTATAATCCCTTTGCTATTCGAATAGGGCAATAAGGCGAAGCCGGAAACCTTTTATGTTTGTTTACTGTTTGGGGTTGTCAAGTAAATCGAATTAGGGGATAAGGTGAAGGTCGTCCCTTTGCTAATCCAACTGGGTGCTCTGATTTTATCGAAGCACATAGAAAGAAACAAAGCTCATTCCTTTGAAACTTTGAAGGGCCAGTATGTCCTCTTTAGTCTCTACATCTTCTCTTTCTGCTAATTATATTTTTCTTCCATCATTATAACATCATAATTAAGGTATTATAAAATTATAATATGAAAATACGATAAAAATAGCATTGTTAATTAAATACAATGAGTTGACTCATGGTTAACTTTTTAAACACATGGCATCATTTTAGAAGGGAGCTAGGTGAGCGTACACCTGAGTTAAAATGAAAAATAAAAATAAAGGTTGGACTGAAAGTCTGAAACTAAAGAAAAATTCTATATTTGTTTTACACCTACTACAAAACCTCTAAAAGCCTACCTAAACTCTGCCTCACTAAAAAGGGGCAATTCAATACATTGCCCTATGCTCGATGAGTTTTAGAACAACAATGAATTTAAAGGTGCATCAAAAAATGCCTTTACTTGATCACTGTGCTAACTGCTAAGGGTTTCTGCCTGTCTGTGCATATTGGTATACAGTCTAACTTGTCTTCCCACGATTAACGGATCCCTTAAATATCTAACTGGTCGAGGTTGACCTTGCCTGCAGCATTCTTTATGAGTTCCTTCCGGAAATCCACCTAAAAACAGAAAGAAGCACCATATGATTTAAACCTGTAATTTCAGTCAATAATATGTTTATGTTATGCATGAAAGCTGAGCAGCTGATTGACTTTAACCTGAAACAAATAACCTATTCGCAGCATTTTTTTTATATTGCGAATCATATCCTCAAAAAAGGTAAATATATGGTGGTACAAAATTAAAAGCAATTTAGTTCCATCATGCATATCCTCTGTTTTGTGCATAAGTCACACAAGTCCAAATTTTTTGACAATTAAGAAACATATAGACACCACAAAGAGCATGCAAGCTAGAGGGAGGAATTGCCATGATAAGGATTTTGCAGATAACAGAGTGTCCGAGAGGGAGGGAGGGAGGAGCAGTCAGCCCTCAGATATAAGCACCACAGCTTCAATAAATCATAACCCAGCAATAACCTTTATGCATGCTCAACTTACCCGAGAACCCATAAGGGAAGAAAATACAATGTTGGCCTCAGCAGCATCCTCAACCTTTAATTGTTTCAGTAGCCTTTGCTCAGGATCCATTGTTGTTTCCCATAATTGTAAGGGCATCATTTCCCCCAGGCCTGCATTGCAACCATACGGACATAATTAGACAGCTATTTCCAACAAAAAGGTCAACGATTCTTGAATTCATAGGTAGCAATAGCATAATAACTTTCCATGGAATATAAACATACTGATTATATGGAACCATAAAGACACAGAATGCCCCTTTAAGTTGTAACAATACAGTGAGCATTTCTCACAGTCACACTGGATTTACCATGTCCACAATAGATGGTACAGCATATCACAACATAACTCATTCTCATGCACATAAGAAATCCACAAACAGCCATATACCTGGCCAGCACAACAGCTACTTATCCTTATCAAGGAAACTTTAGAGTTGTGATTGAAGGATACGAGAAGTTCAAGGAAAAGCAAAATCAAAGATCAAACACATTATTTAGCTACTGTTAAATGTTATTTTTTCGTTTCTTACCCCGAGGAAGCTGCTGATGTAGATGAATGTTTTCTTACGATTTAGGAGTCGGGGATATTTATGTTAGTTCAGATTTGCAGGAGATGAGTGGAGCTATGATGCATAAGTCTTATGTTGGGTTATGTCCTTTGGCTTTACATTGGGTTGTAATAGTTTCCTGTTGTTTTTTTTTTTTAAAAAAAAAGAATTATTGATCATTATGAATATGATACAATAATTTTAGGACAACAAGAAGTTCACTTCTGTTCAGACAAGAAAGAAAACAAACTCTAGCCAAAGAAAAATAGAAAATTATCCTACAGCTGCCTTCCAATCTAACAGAATAGATGGGATAAATCTTTAAAATCTGCTGACACAGATGCCCACAAAGAAGAGCAAAGCTTAACCTCTTGCAAAGTTACTGAACCCTGTAATCTTCATCCAAATGATCCAAATCAAAGCCAAAATGCTGCAGTCCTAAAGAGCTTTAGCCTTTTTTGCTCCGCCAAACACTATGCTTTTCACTTAATAAAGAATGACACCCTACTGCAATCACCCAACTCACCCCAGTTTAATAGTTTCCTGTTTAGAAAGCTAAGTCCTATTACCAATAAGATAAGCCTATATATACGGTTTTAATCTTTTAATTTGATGGAGAACAAGTTTGGGTTACTCAAAAAAAGAGATGCCAATGAAGTTGAGGAACCCCATGTGTAGAGCTGCATACGTCAAGTTTATGAGAAAGGCTCTTAAGTTTAAGAAAAACATTAATATTGAGGATCCTTTAATAAACGCGTCAAGCTTGATTAAAACCTAATTCGGCTCATTTAGGCTTGTGAAAAAAGCTTGTGTTAATCATATAAGACTGGTGAGCAAGCTCGTATATGGTTGCAGGAGGTCCTCAGTTGAAAGCTCCAATCCTCATTGCACACTTGTGGATTTGCAAGGTGGAGCTGCACTTATATGTTTCTTTGTCTGCATCTCTTTGCCAATCCACATGCAGGATGGGGTTGCATGTGAGGGAGGGGGTTAACTTGATATAAATTTTTGGTCAAATCCCTAAACTTAAGTTTATTGGGTCCAATGGTTTAACATGGTATCATAACTCTGTTTAAAAGGTTCTCGGATTGAAACGCCTAATCTCATCCCCCACTTATCTATTAATTTTCAAGATGCATGCTGGAGTTGTATTAAAATGTCTCTCTATGTTTGCATTTGTTTGCCCCTCCACGTGTAGATTGGAGTTACACATGAGGGACGATGTTGGCTTAATATAGATTGTTTACTCATTCCCTACAGCTTAAACTTGTAAGGTTTATGGTTATCTAACAGGTAGGAAGTTACCCGTTAAAAAAATTAGCTAATTAAATTCAAAATATGATCAAATTCTAGCTCAAACATTATATCAAGTATAACCTTGAGCATCAATCTTTGAGCTTGACTGCAGCTCGAACTTGACTCCAGTTCAAGCTTTCCTTAACTCAACTTGTTTTGCAGCCCTACCCATATGTGATGCCCAAGGAACCCCTAGGTTTCTTCTTTTCTCTGTTCTTTTCCATTTAAACCCTAAAATTCTATCACAGATATCCTAATCCAAACCACAATCAAAATAGCTCGAAATCCACAAACCAGCCACTTTCAATTTCTTAAATACTGTTCGTGGATACTACTCACAGCCATGGAACAGCCCCAAAATTTATCCTCGTCCATCCCAAACAATCCCCTAGACAAGACTTTCATTTTTCTTCTAAAATCTTGTAACCCTAAACTTTACAACCCCTTTGGCCTTGAAATAACTATTTAGAAAGCCTCTAAATCAGACCTCCCTTGCTTTCCTACATCGTATAAATCAGACCTCCCTTGCTGTCCTACATTGTATTCTCGTACTCATTTTCTTTTGGCTTACTAAAAGATGTTAGGAGTCAACAGTGCCCTGATTGCAGCCATTTAGATATAGATAGTAGGTATGCACTAAAGAAAAAAAATCTTCAAATTTAACGAAGTGAACTCCAAGTCTTCAACAGTAATTTTACTTCTGCGCTGCCATGAATGCAGAGATGGACAGTAGGACCTCATCCACCACGGCTGAGTCTGATACTCAATTTTTTGGAGGGCAAGGTTTTAGTTTTTTTCCAAAAATTAAAGCACAACTTAAACTTATCTTGTCTATTTTTCATCTTGCAACGGATAAAGAACGTGCGCATAATGTGGTCATGCAAGAAAGAAAAAAAAACACAAAGTATGAGTGAGCATATTTAAAACGCACCTTATGTTTTAAAACAAAATTGTTAAAGAGCATGTGTTAACTTGCAGGAAAGATCAGATATCATGAACGGACATAAAGGACCTAATGACTTGCAAATAAATATGCCCTTACCAGTGCATCCATCTATGATTACTAACATGCAGGGAAGCATGCAAACCCAAGTTTCATAATGCTCATCTCACCTTTGAACCTCTGAATGTTGTATGATGCATTTGGAGGGAAGGAAATCTGAAGCTTTTTAAGCTCAGCATCATCATAGCAATAATATGCTTGCTTTCCCCTCTCAACCTGGTCATTTCAGAAAAATTATCTGACTTTGCTATATTAAACTCTAAGCTCTCTGATTAATTCATATACAATGCAAACCTTGAAAAGTGGTGGAACACCAACATATATGCAACCCTCATCAAATAAGGCTCTCTGCAAGCAAGAACTATTGCATCATTTGATATTCATTTGAATTCATTGTAAATAAGTGGAGTTTGTTATATCCTTTCATTTTTGTTTTCAGTTTATTACTTCTCATAGCAAAAAAAGTTGCCCAAAATATCCATTTCCTACCTGATATCTATAGAAAAATGTCAATAACAGAGTTCGGATGTGAGCACCATCTACATCAGCATCTGTTAAGATGATAATCTTATGGTAACGCAGAGCCTCCTTCTTAAAATCCTCTCCCTGAAACAAAAATGATTATATACATGATATTTATTTAGAAAAAGTAAGGGATTGAAAAATATATAAAAAAAACAACCTTCACTCCAAGTCCAAGACCAAGAATTAGATTTTGGATCTCTTCATTTTTATACATTGCTGCCTCGTCCTTCCTTTCAATGTTCAGAATTTTTCCCCTCAGTGGAAGGATAGCCTGCAGTGAAGATTTTCACAATATATATTACACTCTCACAAATTTTTGAAAAGAAAAAGTGTGCAAATAGTGCAATCCAATTAAATATTCTATAATTTTCACGATATATATTCTACACCTGTCTCATAAGATTTTTGCATTAAATATTACTATGTATTTCAGAACATAAAGAAAAAGGCTCTCTCTTTGCAGAACATTGTATTTCCCAATGCATTAAGAAGCAATAGCAAGAACAATATTTTGGTCAAGCGACTCAAGCAAAATGTCAGAATGCCAACACAGAGAAAGGCAAGAAAATCATGTAATGTTTGATGCATCTGGTCAAAAAGAAACTTCTAATAACTTTCTCTTCCATTCCCATTTACCAAAAAGAGGAAATGAAAGAAAAGCTTTCTTTCACATATTTGCTTCCAAGAGTAACAAGAGTGTTTTCTATAAATCTTTGCTTCCTTCTCCTTCAATGCTTAATATTAAACAATTACCAATTTACATCACTACTGAAAAGTTTATTCGAAAGAAGGCGATATAACTTTACAAGGTATTGCATAAGCTCCTAAAAGCATCTGGTAATTGAAAGACGCAATAAATCCAAAAGCTACAAACTAGAAAACTTATAAATTTACCTGAAAGCGCCTATCACGACCTTGTTTTGCGCTTCCACCAGCTGAATCTCCTTCAACTATAAAGATCTCTGTAAACATAGAACAAGGAACAATTTAATGGTCCACAGAAAAATGCAATAGTTGCTTGGAATGCCTACTATGTACTAAGACCACCAAAGACGGGAGAAATTCAAATTTAGAAAAATTGCTTACAATACACTTTTACAACCACAATTATTAATTACAAATATAGCATACTAGTCCTTTTATAATCATATCAACTCATAGCATACTAGTCCCTTCATGCAATTCTTTATGGTTGAAATGATGTTATCATATAACTCTTGTTTGTTGTTTTTCTAGTAATAGATGTAGTCTA
Organism: Purshia tridentata; assembly: GCA_003254885.1. NCBI lineage: Eukaryota > Viridiplantae > Streptophyta > Magnoliopsida > Rosales > Rosaceae > Purshia > Purshia tridentata. The sequence continues at coordinate 17,719 of QANT01004759.1, read as the reverse complement.
AAAGGAAGATCTGTCAGGGGACAAGTGTTGTAATTTTTATTGCTTTCAATGAAATTGTGTTTCTTATAATTTAAAATTAAATTAAATTAAAAAAAAAACTAAGAAAAACTTATAACTAAAATATAATATATGGAATATGTTTCTGAAAGTTACACAATTGGCATTTTCAATCATTCTTGATATAGTTATATTAGTAAGTCCAAAATTATAAAATTTATAATGGAAGATCTGTCAGGGGACAAGTGTTGTAATTTTTCTTGCTTTCAATGAAATTGTGTTTCTTATAATTTAAAATTAAATTAAATTAAAAAAAATCTAAGAAAAACTTATAACTAAAATATAATATATGGAATATGTTTCTGAAAGTTCTGAAAGTTACACAATTGGCATTTTCAATCATTCTTGATATAGCTATATTAGTAAGTCCAAAATTATAAAATTTATAAACATAAGTAGAATAAAACATGATTAAATATACCATCAAAATACACTTAAGAACCTAATAATCAAATAATCAAATAATCAAATTCATATTACTGTAAGAAGCTCATATAAGTTTCATACGATGGTGAAAAACATACCAGCTTCTTCAGGATTTGTTGATGAGCAATCAGCTAGTTTTCCGGGGAGAGAAGATGATCGCAAGACACTCTTTTGTCTCACCAGTTCTCTTGCCCTCTTGGCCGCCAGAGCTGCCTACACAGTGAAACATTAGATATGAGGAAAAAGTATAGTATAATATATGTAAGATTCATGGATCAAAGTGATATTATGTTTACAAAGAATGATACCTTGAGAGCATTTAAAGACTTTGAAAGGATTGAATCTAGTACATCTGGATGCAACTCCAGGTATTCTGTTAGATATTCTTGAAGAGATTGATCAACCACCTTCCGCACTTCTGGATTTCCCAACCTAGTCTTTTAAAACAAAAAAAATCAACAAAATAAGGGTGCAATGCCAAAATACAAAGATGTCCGTAGAAACAATACAACCCAAACAGTACACATCAAGATTATGATAAAAACAGTACCTTTGTTTGGCCTTCAAACTCCGGATTGGGAACCTTGACTGAGATGACGCACGTCAATCCTTCTCTTACATGCTCACCACTTAAGGTAATATCCTTATCCTAGAAGAAAATATAATATGCCTCAAATTAATAAAAGTAGTTACTTTATCTACTTTGAATTAATATTTTGGTTAATCAGTGAGATGAGTTAATTGTAGCGAATCAATCTTCCAAACATAAGATTCTTATATCCAGTGAACCTTGCATAAAGGGGCAAACTGAAGGTCATAACTTTTTACTATTTTATAAGAAGCTCATAACATATTATTCAGGTTTTTTGACTTTCTGTTTTGAAAAGCATCAAAATAGTTACTTTTGTGAAGTGTGTGTGCGTGAGAGAGAGAGAGAGAGAGAGTCATAGAGGAGTATTTGTACCCAACAGTCACATAAAAACGTTAAAAGTCCCAACTCCTAAACATGGCCTTGTTCATTTGACTGGAATGCTAGACTAGAAATAGGAATTGTATTCCATTTCCTGACTATTCCAGAAGGAAATGACTTTAAAATTCCATTCCTACATTAGGAACAGATAAGAAATTGAGTCTAGAAAATAGTTTGCTATTCCCAATCTAATGTTTGATATTGATTGGACTTGACTAAATAATTTAACACTTTTTCATTTCTATCCCTCTCCTCTCTCCTACCCAATGATGAATCCAAAAGTCAGATTTGAACTCTTTCACACTCCAATACAGGTCCGATGAACCCAGGGCATGGAGGTGGAAGCTCTTTTTTGGGCAGAATTTCTAATTTTAATTTTGCCAATGTTAGGAAACTTGAATTGATCGACGAGAGGGAGAAGATTGATATAACCAAAAACAAAGAAGATGGCAGTGCCTGTGCCAGCTTTTCTATGGTAAGGAATTTGCCATACCACAATAAGTTAGTCACCTGGGAGAGAAAGCGAGGTGGTACTCTTGGTGTACACTTGTTAAAGACAAAAACAATGAAGTAGAAAGAAATTGGTGGAGTCCATAGAAGAACAACAGAAGGCTTATTCAAAGACAAAAATAAACTCTTTTTATCATCTCCTCTTTTCATGGAGGGGATGGGTGAAGGCGTTGGCAACCATGGCAGATCTGCCATGTACAGAGAAAGGGGACAATGGAGGATGTAGGGAGGAGTGAATTATTCTATTTTAATTTTTTAATAGTCAAATAAAGGGGCATTTGCTGTAATTTTTCATTCCATGTTGTATAGAACAGAAATACCATCCCCCAACCCCTACCCATATTTCTATTCTGCCTCTACAATGGCATTGATTCCATTCATCTATAGTCAATTCCTTAGTTTTGTTTCTTTTCCAAACCAGCCAAACATCATTTCTTGATGGGATGGGAAATCAATTATCATTCATTCCTGATCTAGATTTCGGCTAAACAAACATGACCTCAATGTTCAATATCAGTTCTAATGGCTATGATCATACTCTTATCAAGCCATTTCTAGAAGAATCAACAGGAACCAAGAAGGGATGCACCTTGATAATCTTTGACTTCTTCCCAAGGTTATTAAGGGTTCTCGTTAATGAAGCCTTCATTCCATCAATATGGGTTCCTCCATCAACAGTACGTATGCTATTAGCATAACCTAGCATTGTATCTGAATATGCATCAGAACACCTAGTACACAATGAAATAACCATATCGTCACAAGTAATACATAAATTTTTTTTTGAAAAGAACAAGTAATACAAGAAATAGCTTTCAATAATATGTAAAGTTCACTTTTAAAATGTATAACAAGAAATCTTGATAATAATATTTACTTTCTTTTTAGATTAAAGGATTGTAAAATACACAATGGAAGATGATAAGAATTACCACTGGAGAGCTACATCAATAGTGATTCCATCTACTTCTTTTCTGAAACCCACCACATCATGAAGCGGATTCTGAATCAAGAACCACCAATCAACAATCTTTACAACATTATGCAGATGCAAAATCCATAAATATCAAATGTTAAATACTCCATATAGATAGACATTATGAAGTAATTATCCTTTATATCAGAAAATCATATCCACTGTGGGCCTTATGGCCCAGTGACATGTAGTTAACTGTCCCTCGAGGAGTTGCTAGGCACAAGCCTTTAAACCCAATGGAAAGTTGATATTATGTTATTGTAGAATATTCATATGGGAACAAAAATTGAATGCACCCTATGTTGATAAAAATAGAATGATGTTCAGTAATTGATGTATTCCTTTCTTACAAATTAAATTATTAAAATAAAGCACAAAGCCATGTACAGCCCATAGTTCAAAAGCAGAAAGTGCCGGAGTTAGTATTTACTTGTCCACTTCACTCACTTGAAAACCTTTATGCAACATCAATAATAGTAATACACATGCCAAAACGAAAAAGGAAAAAAGAAACTCAAGCTTCAGATTGGATTGCATCCAATCTAAATCCTTTTTCTTTCTTTTTTGTGATCTTAGGGGTGGGGGGAATTCAAACTTGGGACTTCTTCCAATCTGAATCCTAGGTCATCAAATTAGGACAACAAAAAAATGCTAAGGGGGGGGATCATAAAAAATTTCAAAGGGAAAAGGTGAAGCATACTTTATCAGTATTTAGCCATCTCACATATTCAACCAGACCCCCTGCAAAGAAGTATTCATTGCGCTGGATCTTCTCTGGATCTGTATTCTCTTGTCTAAGAGTGATCATGAGCTGCAAATGTTAAACAGCATAAGACAATCAGATGTGGAGTATAGAAAAACATTATGAGCCTTTATTGTGGTGCCAGAATACCACTAAAGAAATGGAAATCCATAAGTTATTTTAAAATAAATATATACATTCAAGCGCAAAAGATACATTTGTTAAAAGAAAATAAAAATATAGTGAAGCATGATAATTATCAATCAAAAGAAATAACTTTACATTAGGGTTTAGAAAAGCTAGCTCCCTAATTCGTCCAGCTATTGTGTTGTAGTCAAACTGAATATCAGTTGTGAATACTGCAGGAAAGGATGAGAGTCAATATAGCAGAGGTAAATCACCAAATATAATAATCCCCAAAAATAATTGGGAATAAATGTAAACCAATGACCATCAAATTCATTATGACTAGTAGGGTAAACAAAAAACCTTCTTTGTCTGGCCAAAATCTGATGCGTGTTCCTTGTCGATCTTGAAATTGAACTGGAAGCACATGACAAGATAGAGTTGTCACAGGCTTTCCACGAGAATATTTTTGCTGGTATTCCATTCCATCACGCCAAACAGTAACTTCTAATGCCTGTGAGACCAAGCATCACAATTTAGCACAATGAGAGTATTGATCCTCAAAAGCATAAAGTATTGTGGAATTGTTGTGTTGGCTAATTTTGAGTAATTTGGTTGGAAAGAAATGTTATCTTGGAAGGAAATTTGGGGAGGAAGCGGGCTTCTAGTGGGATAGAGTGCATTTTTGGGCATCAATTCTAAATAGTTGAGTTATACCATTTTTCTTTCTTTGTACAGATTGGTGGGCTTTTCTTTCTTGAGACAATTGTGTTTTGTGTTATGTATTTGCTGTGATAGTTTTGAGTAGCTAACAGGCTTTTACAGATCTATAAAATACCTTTGGTGGACTGCTTGTTCACTGACGTCATACTTTTTCATTTTATTTTAATAAAGCTGTACTGTCTCTTATCCATTTTATTTTTTTTAAAGATGTGATTAAAACTTAAAGCTATAATTTGATCATGCACATCAGAATGGGAAAACAGATGAAACAAGAAATAGAATCAATTAAGGCTTCACGAGAATGGAAAGAACTTAAATATTCATATCGTCAGAAGAAATGTCAAGGTTCTACAATCTGATCTGATACTAGCCATGCCTTTCAGCTTCAAAATTTTTCCAGTGTCTTGCAATCTATTTTAAGGTTCATTATTAAAGTGATAGTTATAACTTATAAGACATGGAATTAAAAGCAAATGCAGCAGAAAGCATAGGCCTAGTAACGGTATATTAGTGGAGAAAATTTGGTTCCAAAGTGCTATACTTTTATATCATTGGAAGAAGAGAGAGAGAGAGAGAGACTTTAAAATAATTTAAATAATTTAATGTTCCCTAAGCAAACCTAATATGAATCGCTGAACGTTGATATTTACAAAAAACATAAGAAAATGACCAAATAGAATTAGATGAACAGGCAGTGCATACCTCAGATAAGGCATTGACAACCGATAACCCCACACCATGTAATCCACCAGACACACTATAGCCACTACTTGAACCACCAAACTTGCCACCAGCATGTAAAACCTATAATTAAAAAATAGTTTATAATATATAAAATTATGACAAAAAGAAAGATAACAATACCTACACTCAAAATAGGTCAGAAGTTACACATGACATTTTTTAATCATTTACTTCAAAATAAAAACATTTAAAACTTCAAATCTCATCAAAATCCACAAATATTATCATTACAAATCCCAAAACTAGATTTAACAATTCATGGTTCAGTTTTTTAAAAAGAAACACACTTTTATTAAAAGAAAATGTACAATATAGTAAATAAGATATCCACTAGTACAAAGGATAAAAAACTTATAATAACAAACAATTAAACAGATAATAACCCATCAAGAATCTAAAATGATACAGCCTTCCAATCAGACATCATGACAACATAAGAATAGTTTCTAAACTCTGAATTCAGCTTCTTGAAATATCAATGTGTTTTACTCAGATCCAATAAGTAATCTGGAATTGAAGGGCTTCATCCCTAGAGAAGTTTAAAAATTCAAATCATGGTTCCTTTACTTAAAAACTGCCTAAAGTAGGGTTTTGAGAAGTCTAATGGTGCTAGTGAGAATTTTCACGTATGTAAAAAAATCATAAAAAAATCCACGTCTATTCTTTAGCAGAGAGAATTTTCTTATAGATATATAGGGTCTTGTTCAAGGGACACAAAGAAGACATTTTTTACACACATTTTTTCTATACATGAGAAACATAACTTTCATTAATAAAATGAAAGAGTAAGGGACAATGGAGTCCACTGAAATACAAGAAAACAATACAACACACCAACAAAAACAACTCTACATGCTATAAAACATTAACACCTCAACAGAATTCAACTAACTACAACCACTAAACACAGCTGCTTCCCAATTTGAAAATATAACAGAAAAAGAAGAATCCCTAAATTCGGAAGAAACATAGGCCCATGAAGAAGCCAAAAACCAAACCCTTTCCCATAACCCAGAAATTGCTATCATAGCACATCTACCCAATAGCACTAATAAATGAGAATGATTATTTATGTAATAATACCGTCAACACAGTCTCCAAGGCAGATTTCTTAGTTGCTGGGTGCATATCAGTAGGAATCTGCAGTGAACAAGAGAATCAACAAAGCAAGTAAAGATAGTAGCAAAACATATTGAAAGTGTACATAACCTATAATTATGTATTCAGGAAAAGTTCCTAATTAACACATGGTCAGTCGCAAAATTCTAAACACTAGCAATGCATTATAAGAAGGTAAACAAAATCAGATGTTCTTTTATAGTTTTCCTAATTACAAATAAGAGAATTAAGTTTTCAAAATCCAGAAACTGCACAGGTAAGATCTTAGTTGCAATATGCGGTAGTTCATTGAAGTCTCAATTGTACTCTTGCAATGGGTTAAGAATGCATTACATATACAGGCAATCACCATTAGATATCATGGAAAAAATTATGCTGAATAAAGGATCCCAGAAATTTAGGTATTTTCGTCGTGTGATCTAAACTGTTTACTGTGCTATAGCATTTAGGTAGCATACCTAACAATGTTTGATGAAAAATTTAGAGACTCTGGACATATTGACCCAATATGAGAAATATCAAGGGACTACAGAAGGCATCCACTGATGCATAAGGCACATCAATTTACATGGCAACATTAGAATATCTTGGCAGGCCTCACTTTAAGAAATCATGATGTTATGTTCTCACTTCAAATATATACAACAAAGAAATATTTAAGCTTTTGACTCAAAAGCATAAAGAATGGAGCATACCCCACGACCATTGTCACTAATGCTCACAGAATCATCTGCAAGTAAAATGACCTCAATCTTTGAGGCAAATCCGGCTTGAGCCTCATCAACAGCATTATCTAATATTTCGTAGACCTAAAAAAATTGATCAGAAACGTCTCTTTTAGCTCCAACGAACCTAGCAGAAGCATATTATTAAAACTAGAAAGATAAAAGTCAGGAAAACAATACCAAATGATGAAGACCACGAGGTCCTGTGCTCCCAATATACATCCCCGGTCTCTTTCTGACAGGGTCTAAGCCTTCCAATACCTGAAAAGCGTAGCCATTATAGCACGAAGCTGACAGCTTATCAAGCTCCATTCAAACAATTCTAACTAAACCCACCAATAAACCACAATTTCCAACAAACATAAGAAGCTCACTAACATAAACATATCAATTTCGAAATTCAAAAAACAATTTTGATAAAATCAGACGTCTTGACACCGGGTATATTACCTGAATCTGATCAGACCCATAAGCCTTGGAGCCAGCGCTTGCTTGAGAAGTCTCGGTTGCAGAGCTGGACGACATAAAAGCTCGCAGAGCAACCACATTTCGAACCACAAAGCAGCTAGAAAGGCCCTTCAACCGAAACCCAGACCTGTCACCACCAATAAAAAAAAGCTACAATACTTTCCACTGTCCCAGAATAAACAAATGCAGTGAAATATAACTAAAACTAATTCAAAAAACCAATAACTTCTCCGCAAATATATAAATTATTAAATTCACATTCAATAAATAAAAAACAGGAACAATGATATTGATAGAGTAGCCTAGCTTCCATATTTCCCGCGTTTTCGAAGAAACCAATCGGAAAATAAGAAGGAAGTGAGGGGCAAAATGGGGAAGGGCAAAGTACCTGGGTTGTGCGTTGAAGAAGAGAGTGGGCCGAGCAAGAGAGGAAGAAGAAGAAGATGATGATGAGGGAAAATGAGGGTGGAGAGAAGAGTGTGAGAGGAAGCGTAGGGCCATGAAGCGAAGATAAGGAGGAGGAGGAGATCTCAGAAGAAGAACAAGCGCCATCAATCTCTTTTCCAATCTTTATTTCATTTCGTCTTGTGTCTCTGACTCTGTTGGCTTTGTTTTTGTCTCTTTGAGCTGTTTAGCGTTTAATTGTGTGTGAAAAAAGAGAAAGATAAACCCTATTCACACCCTTTCCCTCCATCCCTCCTTCTTAAACCCTACTTCGTTCACAAGCTCATTCTCTCTTTTTAAAACTCAAAATTTAGGGATTAATATCATTCTACTTTTCAAACTATTACACTATCAGTTTGTTCCCGGATTTTTACTTTAAAAATTTAAGACTTTGAATTTTTCACTTTTGCCCATTGTAGTATTTCGTAAATTTACACATTTTTTATTTAAATTTTTATTTGCATAACACCATATGCTAATTACGTGGGGTATTTTTTTTATAGAAAAATGGTCTCTCCCATTTAGATCTTACTTTTTTTTCCTCATGTACCATTTTTCTCTCATTCATTTCTTACTAAATTTGAGTTGATCATCCCTCCATAAATAGAGTTTTGGATGAAAAAATGTAAATAACAGAATAATCTCAATTAACAAAATTTTAAAGTCAGATTTTTCAATTTTTCAATTTAAAGTCTAAGCAAATTGATACACGTGTAATAGTCGGAAAAGCAAAATGACATTAATTACTCCCAAAAAATAAATACATAAATAATTGATTTATCCACTTTGAAGGTTGATAAAATAACGATTGCGGCTATTCCGACCACTTAAGTTGTTGAGTTGACCACCCTATTTTAAATTTAGTAAATGACATATATACCTCATAGCAAATAGACCATAAAGGATATCTTACACACAGACTTATCTAAGACACTACTAAATACACCGGCTTTGTTTGAGTCAATTTTCCATGTGCGCGAGTGAGTTATTGAGTTTCAAAAGGCACTTGATTATTTTAATTGTAGATTTATACATTATATACTTTCATTATTATTTTGTTCACTTTATTAATTTTCATAAGTACACTTGTTACCGAGTCATCCTATATCACCTAGCTTGATTGGCATAAAGACGCTGATGCGTATGTTGCACGTGGTTTGTATCTTGGATACCAAAATTGCCTTGAAAAATCAAACAAATTAACGGTGACATGTCTTCGGCGGAAATTGTGTCTTTAGATAATGATTGAATTATTGAGGTGAGACAATGTAAAGTAATCGGCATGTTTTTCTTATAATTGTTAAATAGTAACAATTATAAACTCTTAAAAAGTCTAGATTGAATATGTAGTTTTTAAAATCCATCAAAATAAAATTAGAGTGAATGTGAATTCAAATAATTGTAACATTGTGTTTTACGTTGGCTTATTCATTTTTCACTTGTAAATATAACGAAAACACAAGAGACATTTGTGTAAATATCATTTTGTGTTTTGGATCATCATGTTGGAGCTGTTCAACATTTTTATTAGGGTAAAAAATGGAACTTGATCCCTTGGCGGCTGTACCAAGTGATCGGCTCGTTAAAAAGTTGGTCAACACACATGTGCGATTGGTATTGATAGGCCTTGATTTAGCCTTTACAAAGAAACCCAAAAAAATTCCCACTCTCTATTATTTTTCCACTCACCATTTGATAAAAATTTCAATTAGACATTACTTTTTCTGTAAATGACCAAAGATTAAGTACAATAGTTTTTTTAATAAATTACCTGTAATTCCAAATATTATACGGTAATTAAGTGAAAAACCAGTCATTATGAATATTAACTGAAAGGACAATCTATTATTGTCTACAGCTATTAACATCTCTACACCTCTTACTTCTCAATGGAGTTCTATCCTCTGCTGATATCGCACAAGTCCAAATCTAAGACCGATGTAGTGGCTGATGAAAGTGAAAGCAAATAATTAAATAATGTGTTGAAGACTTTCTCTGATTTCTTTCTGGAAAATCTTTGAAATTAATTATTTTTCTGGTTTGATATTCAATTTTTATTTATAACTTCTGATTTGTGCTCATTCTTGCATGAGATGTATTGGAATAATGTAATTCAACATGGGATGGATACCAACTGAAATGACTATATATCCATGCACGTGCGTACGCGGTCCCTCTGTCGCTTAAATCAACGGAAAATAAAATTTATATTCAGATTGTTAAGTGTTAACAATAGTAAAGCACAAGCCTATAATTCAAAACAAGATATAAACCTAAGTAAAATGTCAGCCAAGCGACATTGACCAAATGTGTAATTTAGCCTTTTGGTTTATTGTGTCCTAGGTTTCCTTGAAAGAAACATCTAACAAGCCTCATCTCTTTCATAACTTTCCATGCCACCCACCCTTAAGATGATATTTCCTGAAAATATTAGTACATGCAATATACAAGGCAGGATGATTTCCTGAAAAACCTTGAGTCACTTCTTTACAAATTGCCTATCTGGCCAAGACAGCTTAAATATAGATGGAGTGAAGACCTAAAAATCATGACAAAATCGTACAATCCAATGGACTGCAGAGCTAATAATACGAGTGTCGCCCTTGATGTTGTCATCTAATCTCGTCCATGTCAATCACCTATGACTTGTGTGCGCTCCTGAAAGAAGCAAAAACATTGGTCAAACTGATCAATGGAGAGAGTGAGAGAGAGAGACCGGACTTTAGCAATGTGCAGACATCCGGAATGAAGAGAAACACACACACAGACGCATTATCACAACTGTTTAGGCCATTACAACTTTTACACAATTATTTACCTTGCAGAAAGTGTATGAGAACTATTTACAACCCCCCGGGGAGCACTTGAGCGTCGTGTCCTCTGATCATGCTCCTTGGTGACACGCATAGAAGAGACTTCTTTTTCCATGGCAGCTACTTCTCTCCGCATTTTTCTGGCCTCGACCTCCATTGCTCTATTCAGTGTATCCACCTTCTTTGCCAACATCTACTTGATTCCACATCAGAAACATAAATTAACAGCAAAACAAGAGTGGGCCAAGGATGCAACATTACTATTAGTGACATCTACTATCTAACCTCAATTGCATCATCCTTGTCCTTGAGAGTCTGATCTTTCTCATGGCAAGATTTCCTCAAAGATACAACCTCTTTCTGTAACATATCATACAGCACTCCAGAAACATAATCTTCATGTTCGGTCCTTGATTGTTCAGCCGAAGCCCCATTTGGGCTCTCCTCATGTCTACCAATAATCTCATCTGTTTGAGTCTGATCACTGGTACTGTTAGGTGTGTTATCTTTCCCCATTGCATCTGGGATTAACTTATCTCTATGTAGAAATCTACTACCACCATCAAATGATCTAGATGAAACCTTAGCTTGTTTTAATATTGAACTAGCACTGTTAGAACGGTTGGAACCCGATTGTAAATTTGAATTTCTCCTAGATAGATAGCCATTGGAGGATGATCTAGAGAAGTTCTCAGCTCCACCAAGAGACAGACGCCTTGAAGGCCCATTGTTTGTGGTTCTTGCTTCTGAAGCTATGCGGGAATTACCATTAGATGCTTTAAGCTTTTCCTCCAACACCTTGAATCTTACTTGGTATTTTTCCTAAGAACCAATTAATGATCAACTATTAAGATGAGGCATAAACACAGAAAAAAAGAGACTAAAGGTAAACAGTTAGCTTACAAGTTGTAAGCAGAGAATAAAATCAAACAGTTGGCTTACCTTTAATTGTGCTTCTGCCTTTGCAGTACGCTCAGCTACTGCCAGTTTGTCTCGAAGCTGTTGCATTTCTCCCTACAAAAAATGTAAAATTATATTACATCTCAACTGAAGCAGCAATTTCCAATTCAATTCCTAGGGGTGGACATCGAGGTTGTGGTGGGATTCAAACTTTAGATAATGCTTTCATGAAGCACCTAAGCCCAATTCAACTTGCCAAAACGTAACCTCTTGGGTTCAGGATGTAACTTGCAACAATGAAAGCAAAGAACTATTTGTATAAATTAAGGGAGTTGTAAATAAAATGATGAGGTGGCATTGAAATCATAACATGCCTGAAAAAATCTCCTTTCTTCAAGCCATTGCTTTACCGGCATCACTTTGTCATTGGAATCTTTCCACTCATTTGCAACAACAGTGGCAACCCGATTTGCAGATACCTTTGCACGAGCCACCTCCCGTTCCAAAGTTTTCTTCTCGTCCTACGCAAGCTTGAAGGTTAGAGGCAGTTTGCATTTGTGACAAACTCAGAACAACTACGAAGTGATTTGGAAGAACAGGAGTTCCAAGAAACAGTTATTACATTCATCTCCTGCACTTTCCGCTGGTAAGCACGAACAGCATTGGCAGCAGCTCCACCGGCTAAAACAGCCTCCTCAAGCTCGCGAACAGTTTGGGTTAGCTTCTCCACCTCAGCTACCTTTTGGCGGTGCATTCTGTCGAGGATTTTGTTCTCCTCCTGATAAATCACCAAGACATGTTATGTAAAACTGTTTCTAATGCTTGTACACATCCCATAATACATTCCCTTATCCACATATACTGATTGCCAGCAGCAGGAAAAGTCTGAATGAATTACAAACCTGGCATATTTCAATCTGCTTCATCAGCTCTTGGTTTTTGTTTTGCAGATCTTCAACCAAGGATGCTTTTGCTAAAGCAATCTCAACAGTTCTTTCTGCCTCAACTAGAGCAGCCTCCTTGGATTTAGTAAGCCGATCAAGTGCTCGGTTGTCATCCTGCAACTTTGCTACCTACAAAACCAAAACATCAAGCAATAGAAAAAACTGAACTCATTACTTATTTTTTTCCATGTTCATGGAATCAAAATATCCATGAAAACAGTGACCAAGGCACAGATATACAACATCATGCCACAGAAAAGGAGTTCATAGTATTACAGAAAGATATACCTCCTGCCTGGCAAGCTTAAGCTCTGCCTCCAGTGGAGCAATGATGGCTTCGATGGGTGGCATTTCATCATCTTTCTGTGCAGCATGAACTCTTCGAAGTGTGGCTTCTGCTGCAAATTGTGCAGCCAAAGCTGCTTTTTTCTCATCATTTATTTTCTTAATCTCAAGATTCTGCAAATCACAACGTACTCATTATTGCAAGCAGAAAAGTATTTCAATGTTGGTTAAAGAAGACGATACAATCAGGCAGCAAAGGAAATTACAGATAGTACCTTGCTTTCCAAAAGGGCTTCAGTTGCTTTAAGCTTTTCATCCACCTTGTTCAGTTCATCTGTCAACTGAAATTAGTACCAACAGTAAATAATCAGCAGTTCCCCTGTTAACTAAATGTTTTGTCAGTAAACTGATTCAGAATAATTTAAGAGAGTAAATAGTTCGTATTATTAAGTGATCTCGCAAGATATCTCCAAAATTTTCAATATCTCTAGCAAGTATCAACAAAATAAAATTTAAATTATTTATCACTGGTGGCGTTCAGCAGCCCAGGTATCACTGTTCATATGAGAGATTATATGTGAAGATTATATTAGATCTCAACAAACATCTGTTTGAGATAGCAAGATTGTTGATAAATTTCAGACTTAGCTGGTCTATTAGATCTCCACAAGCACCAACTACTCCCTCCCCCCCAAATTTCTGGTATATCCCAGAGAATGATTGTTGTCACATAGTTCTATGATCTAAAGCAAGGCACCAGAGCATATTTGTCAGATCTTAATAAAGAGGATAAATAAAATTTGGCATGTTTTGTAAGAATGCTGATAGTTTTGTAATGATATATAGTTATACCACTGAGATGAAGACATCGATATAATATGCAACAATACAAAATTAAGGATAACAATATGGCTATGAATATGATTACGTGGGAAAGGAGTTTTTTTGTGTTTTGTTTTTTAATTTGTTTAATTACAAAAGGAGAGATATTATCTCCAAGTTAATATGCAGTGATATTTCCAAATTAAGTACCCACTGTCAGTAAAAACATGAATAACCTATTCCATTTCAAGTTTTTTCTTTTTAAATTGGAAATATTTCTAATAAAGCTTTGGTTAAACTCACTTAGTTTTAACACACTATCTAAGACTCTTGAAACCTTTGGTTTCAAGCTTTTACTAGAAAGTGGCATTATAAAATGTACCCCATGCTTATGTCCCAAAAGGTGGGTGTTCTAGTCATCCACCAGTTTTTTTAGTGAAGCAACTGGATATAATATTGTCAAGATCACCTTTTACGAAAAATTAAAACACAGAACAATTGCAATAAAAGAAAATAAAATCCAAAAGATTGAAAAGTTATAAATTCACAAACTTCCATCCACAATGCGACAGTTGAATAAGTGGGTTCCCTTGATAAATTTCAGATAGCTAAATGTCAGAAACTTAAAATAGAATAATACCATTAGTCCAAAAGCAATATTTCTTCAAAATTTAGCAAAAGGTAAAAGCCAGTAACCAGTAGGCAACATAGCAGACTGAAGATTAGCTTTTAACTATTAATAGAGTGAAAATTTCAGCTTTTAACTATAAATAGACCGAAGATTTCAAGTTTTATCTATAAATAGACTGAAGATTTCAGTTTTAGACTGAAGATCAACATAGAAGACTATCATGATCGCATCCTGCTTGCACAGAAATTCCACTTACAGACATATCAAACAGTGCACAATCTCAGTCAGAAGACTAATAACTAGTGAGTCGAAAAAAATCCTGCTGAACTCAAATGATACACATACTAAATTATATGCCGTATTTACAAGAAGCAACTTAAGAAAGCATTGGTAAATAAAAGTCTGATAAAATCTGTCACATTCATATATCCTAGTATGTATGATGATGGCAAGTTAGTTACATGATTTAAAAGACAAAAAAAAAGAGCTCAGGAACAATAAGATTCTTTTCTTTGCTCTTCATTTGTCTAACATACATATTTCGATCACCGCACATTTGCAACTTTATCAATACAACAACAATCAATGACCACAATCAGAAGCCTATATAACTAATACCAAAACTGACCGCTATCACAGACTACAAAAGTATAGAAAATTGACAACTTCGTAAGGTAAATTGCCCCAAAAATCAATCCAATTACTAATGCCATAAGCAAAATTAACTGAAATTACCGTAAGTAGAAGCACAAAAATGGCTTTTGAAATTAAAATAGAGTACCTCTTCAACGGCCTTCTCTTTAAGGCGCTCTGAATTCCTCAACGACTTGATTTCTGCAACAGCATCTCCCAATTCCCTATCTTTATCTGTTATTTCATAAATAAATAAAAGAGAAACAAAATTGAGTGAAAATTGAAATTTTAAATTTTAAATAAATGAAAGTTGATCAAATTTATTTTCTAAAGCTCTAATTTAGACAAATTTATCAAATTAATAATATACTAATATCGTTTCTCCTAGCTAGAAAATGTTTGTCTGAAATTTTTGTTCAGGAAAACACTTCCCGAGTAAATGGAGAGGAAATTAGAAGAAATTTTTTTTTTCCCAGAAGATGAGGCTATAAATTAGATAAAGTGATCAAATTGATGAGATAATAATATCATTTCTCATTAAATAGGAAGAAAATGTGAGTTCCAAATTTTCCCGGAAAACACTTTTTTTTCCGGGAGAATGGAGACCGGAGAAGAAACAACACACATACCTCGGACTTCGTTCTCGAGGCGGTTGAGCTCGACACGGACTGGATCGGAGCCGTGCATGAAGGTGATGAAGTCATCGACTTCGGAGCCAGCTCGGGAGATTCCAGCGGAGCTAGTTTTCTTGCGAGCCTTGAACGACGCCGAGGTGGAGAGGCTCGGCGGCGGCTTCCGGGGGTCGGCTTCGGCGCTGCTAATGTGAGTACTGCTCGCCATTTGGGGGAGAGAGAGATCTGCTGGCGCCGTGCTCACACAACGCCCCAGTGAGCCCTGAAATACAGGAAGGAAGAGACAGGGAGAAAGAGACAGGGAGAGAGAGAGAGACAAAGAAGAGGGAGAGTCTCTTCCTCTATGGAGATGACACCTTGACACAGACCAGTGAGTATTTTTCAATTCTTTTACTGAGCGAGAGAGCGAGCGACAGAGAGGATTAAGTTTGATGGTTTATATAAAGGAAAGGATTAAAGAAGGGGTTTAGGCGGGGTTTAAATGCGAGAGAAAGATAATCCAATAGCGTTCCGACTTTGAACTGAGGGGGATGACACGTGTACTGTGTGAGCCCTCTGTATGTTTGCAATTTTGCAAACTGCATCCGCATTTGGAGTTTTATCAAGTCAAGTAAAAGTTCATTAAGCACGAAGTCCTTCCCAAACCGAATATCTATATGTACCCTGCACGTTTCTCATTATACCCAATATTTTTATAAAACTCTAAATTCAATTTTTACCCCTTCAACTAACAAAGAAAAAATCAAAAATCAAAATCAAAACACCAAACCCCACCCCACCCTCCCCTCCCGCCCTGTCTCTCTCTCTCTCTCTTTCTTCATTCCTTATTGCTTTCCTTCCTTCCTTCTTGCCTTCCTTCCACCCACCATTAGGCCCCCTCACACTACAATAAAATGTGAGCAAAATACGTGATGGGATGGCAAGGTGACATATAGTCCTTATTGTTCAATTGCCACTCTTTTTTGTTAAAATCGAGACACATTAGTTTATATTGATTGTTGTCACTTCATCATGTGTCGCTAACAATTAGTGAGCTTTGCTCACATTTCTTATAGTGTGATATTAACCTCGTTGTCAAAACTCAAAGGAAGGTTGGTGAGATTGTTGGCCTCCATTTCAACTGATGACGGGTTGTCAAGAGTGAGAGAGAGGGAGAGTGAGAGAGAAAGAGAGAGGAAAGAGAAAGGGAGGCCGACCGGGAGGAAGAAGGTAGTCAGGCAACCCCTCGTTGGTGATGAGGTTGCTACCTGTGGTGGGTAGGTGGGAGGAAGAATGGTACGTGGAGTCGAATCGGTTGGCTTAAGAGTAAATTGGAACTGACCGACAAGACCCATGTAAGGCAATTTGACACACGGGTTATAGTTGAAGAGGCCAAATGGCTATTGAGCCACAACCATATGGACTATATATTGACAAATCTGAATTATATTCTCATTATCTAATTTAACATCCTAAAACACATTATATATATAAGATCAAGAATAGTATTTATTTTTAATTTAAGAATACAAAATTTGTTTAATATTAATATATAGAAGCAAAGAAAATAATATATATATATATATATGTTTGGTTTGCTATAATCAACAATTGAGCTTGGGATAAAAGGGAAGTTTGAGAATCAAGTTCATGGCTTAGAGTCAGTGCTCAAGAAAGATCGAGGTCAACATCTAGAAATCATGGGACTCAAAATTTGTTTGAAGTCCAAGTTTGATGTCTAAGGTAAAGTGGTGGAATTGAAAGATTCTAGGCATTCATTCTAAAACTAATTGACAATAGGAGGAGTAGCTCAAACTCTTATAAATTACTAGTAAGGCCCATAGCCGTTTGGGCTGAGCGCATCACATGAATAACCTACTTTGATAGCATAAAAGAATTTAGGTATTTATTCTAAAACCAATTGGCAATAGGAGAAGTATCTCAAACCCTTATAAACCATTAGTAAAACTCTCACATTTTCAATATGAGATTTTTCTCAACAGTATTAGGGTCCAATCAATATAAGGTTAAGGTGGATCCAAGTCTAAGG